>BSBK01003495.1:0-262500 GCA_027943335.1 Chamaecyparis obtusa
TACATATATATATATATATATATATATATATAGACATTAGGTATATATATATATATATATATATAGACAATTATATATACAAAAATATTAATACCTATATAAACATATACATAAAGAAATATAAAAATAAAAATATATACACAATAATACATACATTAATAATTATTAATACAAAGACAATTTTAGTTAGCCAATAGGCTTTTCCACTTCCCGCTTCATGTCTCACCCAATTTTTATTATTTTGTATTTGTTGTGAATGCGTCCACCTCGACCCTTCACTCTTTTCCAACGACTTCTGTTGTGGGTACTTTTTTTTTTCAGTAAAAGTAAATGGAGGGAAATAGGGTTTACTAAGAGAACCCTCCCAAATTTGATTCAAAGGCCTTCACAAAATACAACCAAACCAAGCAAAGTAAGTATACCCAATTCTCAATGCGCACCCATTATTTATATATATTTGATTGATTTTGGGTTTTCAAGAACAACTTACTCGATTTTACTTTCAGAAGGTATATGATTTAGATTCTTCATCGGAGATTTGTAGCCATGTTAGTATGAAAGAGGCATGGATGAATTTTTGTTTCATTTCTCTAAAAAAACCTAATATTGGGAAACTTGGTTAGGGCTCTCATTTTATAAAGTTGGATTTTTATGATGAGATAAACACAAATAAGGATTGTAACCTTGACATTTGCATGGACAACATCGACTGAGTTGTTGAAGCTATTTGAGGATGTTGGCAATGTCACAAAGGCAGAGGTATGTTGTTCAATCTGATCCATCAAGATCACTTCATGTTTGTTTGAAATTGTTTGTTTTTCATCAATGGGTATTGGAAATCAATTGTGAATGATTCATGGTAAACTAAATGCAGAGTTTTGGAAATTCAATCCATTGGTTAGATAAGATAAAATGGATTTTTTGAACCGGGTACTTTATAATTATAAAAATAATATTCACTAAAATATTGCACTAATGCAAATCCATTGTTTGTGTGTCCACAAATCGCTGCAATCCATCAGACTACATTTCTTTGAGCCATTTTGTAAAATATTTCAAATGCCTTATTTATGTTTTTGTATTTTTCATACATGTCTACCAGCACATTGCCAAATACAATATCCAACAAAAAAATCCTATTATGCTTTGATGTTGTCCATACCTTGCTTCAAAGCTCTCGTATTGGTACATAGAGGAAGGATGCTAGAAAAGATTGTGGAATTTGGCTTCACAACTGTTAATTGCATTTTCTTAAAAAAATTTAAACAATTTTCAATAAACCATGTTGTGTGCACCCTATAATCATGGCATTCCATGGAACCACATTTCTTTCATCCATTCTATTTAATAGCTCTCGTGCTTTGTCTACGCTTCCACATTTTACATACACGTATACTAGGGTAGTTGGAACTTCAATTTTGAAAACAATTCTACTTCATTAATGCTATGATGGATCTCAATACCCTATTCCAAATCTCTTATTTTAGAACAAGCTAGGAGGACACTAGAAAAGGTTGTGGAATTTGGTTTTACACCTGTCAATTACATCTTCTTGAAATTATTTAAATCCTTATTGATAAATCCATTTTGTGCATATCTTGTAATCATTGCACTTCATTATAAGAAAACATATCTTTTAGGAATTCTATCAAAAACTTTAAGTGCCTTGTTTAAGCTTCGACATTTTTCATACATGTCTACCAGAGCACTTTCAACTACAACATCTGATGAAACTTTGAACCACAAATACAACTACATTTTTTAAGATCCCATTTTACAAGGCAAAAATAATCTCCTTGAATTTCTAACAAAGCATCACTAATAACATGGTTGGTTGAAAAAAGTCAATGGATTACATGGATTGGGACAATCCTCTATAAGGCTTATTCAAACTAAGACACAAATCCCACTTTTCTCTGAAGGAAATTTGATATTAATCTGAAACATTCAATCTTTCATGTATGATATTTTCCTGTTCAATTTATACAATAACTTTGAGGTTGCATCTATAATTGAATGCATGATATCGAAGTACTATAGTTTGAAACATAAGAATAGTGCACTCAAATATCTGAGACTGAATTGGAAGGAATTATTATCAAAATAATTCAGTGCATCCCAATTGTTTGTCTAAATTACAAGTGTGATAAGTTGAAAATTGACACAATTTTTCTATGGGACCTAACAATGAATATAATCTTTGTGCAAATATTCAACACATTCATCCTAGTGAAATGCAAACTATAAGCTTCAAACAAAAGGACAAAGGTTCACTTATCAGCTGAAGTAGCATGCAAAGTGTTTGGCAAAATTATTATTGTGAATTTTATGTGCAAGTGAGAGTAGAGGTTCTTATAGATTACTACAACATGCATACGAGCCTCCTCAATCAAATCCATTATCTCCATTCCTTTAAATAGATTCTGGAACATTCCCCTCATGCATTATAAGTATCCAAGAGTGTATTTAGGAGTATATAATAGAAATACTTTCTTTACTTACAATCTTCCCAATACAATGCCTACACTTAAAAATATTGTTGCTTAACAATACATAATTTTTCCATTTAAATGCAAGTGGCAATATCTTTTTTTACATTCTGGCCATCTCAATCATGATTATATGCTATAAAATAAAATGATCATAGTAATGTATATTTTGGAACACAAGCATTGAAATATAAAATCTAGAAAATCTCTGTATGAAAACTTTCCTCAAACAATTGCACATATATATATTTTTCATCTTTTGGGTCATGTAAGCTTAACATCTAAATTCAATAGCTAAAACTAAATGATAGTACAAATATCTATGCATAAAACCTTATCTTGTAGCAATACATGAAAAATAATCAGAGTAACTTGGGAACACGTCCCCCCCTAAAACCCAGTCATCCCTGTCCCCGTCCCCCACTGGGGACGTGGGGACGGTGTTTCCTCTCATTGGGTAGAGTAGCCATTCCACCGCCATCCCTGTGGGGGACGTCCCCCCGTCCCGCCATCCTGGACGGGGACAAGGGGACTTCTGGACATCCCTCAACCCTAAAGGGGATGCCCATAAGTCCCCCACCTAGGCAGCATCAAAAAGTAAAAAAATAAAATAAAATACAAATTTTTTATTTGTTTAATAGGCTACTTTGTAACCCTAAACATGTGTGGGGCCTGTCTAATATGTTATATTGCAATGAAATGCTTTGTAGATTCATTTGTACATAGTGCCTTGCATATCATTGATCGTAGGACACATGTGTACAAGGAGAGCCCAGTAGCACGATGGGATGTAGAGCCAGAGGAGCCATCACAGATTGATGATGATGATGATGCTTTAGATGCAGGGCTGGTCAATGTTCCTTTAGAGACTCTTAACCTTGGAGATAGTTCTGATGATGATGAATTTTCCGACCCTGAGATGCATGATTAGAGGCCTCCTTGGCATTTTGATTTTGACATTTGATGTTTGTACTTGTTTTGATATATCATATATGCAACTCAATGTAACATTGTAATACAATAATCATCTTTATGATGAGTTAGATACTCATACTTTTGATATTCATATTTAATATTTATTATGCTGATTAATATAAGTAGAACTCTTATGCTGATTGGAGTATTTAAGATTTATTGTTCAATGTCCAATGCAATGTTCAATGATTCAATATATTAAGTTTAACAATGCAATGTTAAATGATTTTATGTCTTACACTCTTATATTGTTATACATCTTTTCATAACTACCATTTTAAGTACCACATGTATAGTATATACTATATACACCCCCCCCGTCCCCTTCCACCATCCCCTGCCACCGTCCCCCTGCCATCCCCAAATTGAGGCCCCTTTGTCACCCCCTCCCCGAAACTCGTCCCCCCGTCCCAACGTCCCCCCGTCCCCCAGGCCGGTGTAACTATGAAAATAATATATTGGTATACCCTGTAAAATGTGCTTCAAGGAAACACATTAATAGAGAAAATTTCTATACCTAATGTAATCTTACCATCCATCTGCATAAAACTGATACATACAAAACTATGCTTGTAACTAATCTCCCTCCTAACAACTGTGTCATTAGAGTACAGTAAAATGAAATGTAGATAACATCCATTAGTATGATTGGCTGGAAAATCTAGTCTTTTGTTTTAAAGAAATATATATCTAATAAGAATGACAGTGGAGAAGTCCAAGTATAAGTGAATTTTATAGAATGCATGCCCATCATTCAATAGATGGAAGGTGTGTATTACTTATATAGGAGAAGTTATAAATTTTGTAGAAGTTGTAAAATTGATATAATAGACATATCTCATCATTGACCCACCTTTTAGTCATGAATGAGAGATATCAATTCTATAAAATTCATTTGCAGTGAGATGAATGGAAAGGTGTGTGTTTATATATAAGAGAAGATCAAATTTAGGTGAATTTTATATACATATCCTCATTCACGAACATACCTGCTAATTATAAATGAGAGAAATCTGTTCCATAAAACTTATCTGTACTAGGTTTTTTTCTTATATAAATATGTAACTTGATGATAACATATAAGAATTTTCCCAAGTATTACTCGGTTGTGAGATTTATATTGTTAGCTTAGTATTATTAAGATTTTTTTTGGATTTACTGTATATAAATTTTTCAATTGATGTGTTTGATCATACATAGTGATTGTATGGTTCCCAATAGGATAATACATCACTAAATATGATCCAAAACATAGATTGAAAACAATATAAATAGTAAATGCAGAAGAAAACAATCTTAATAAAAGATGAAGCATTTTCAAGTCATTTCTACCTTTGCAAATTTCCAAGGCTCATTTTTACTATGTTGTGATCAGAGAAGTTGAAGATAATTTTGACTTTAAAAGCCTAGACTATTTATCTCAAACAGTAGTCTTTATAAGATTGACTATCAATACTAAGAGAGAGAAAACCAAGGCCAAATGAATTTCATAGAACAATTAATCTTTAGTCATGGTTAGGCTAAGCTTCCAGTGAAACTAAAATGATTAATTTCCTTTTAAGAATTACCATGAGAATCTTGGAGACATTTCTTTCTCCAAACACCTTGTGAACTGAGGCAAATTTATGAGGCTCATGAGGAGAAGAGTAAGGAGAAATTGGGCATTCCTAAGCACATCTTCTCCTTAGTAGCTTGCAAGCCACACAGGGAGTTGTAGTGTTCAAAGCCCCAAGAGGTCCTAGTATTTTTCTCCTCCCCATTTGATCCACATCTGCTTGCTTATGATAATTCACTCTTTTAGAAGATGACTACAAGTTCTCCAACTATTCCCTGATTTTGTTTTTATAAAAATAAAATCACAAACTAAATCATCCATAACCCTAATCATAGATCACCTTCTAGATTAACAAGATAATTTCATCTTATGGATCATAGAAATAATGATATATCTATTTGATCCTTGAAAGTGATGTGCCATAATTGTGACACTATCCTTAATCCTAGCTCTAGCATCATTATTGTACATTTCTTTGGACATCCAAACATGCTCATCTTTAATCTATGGTTTCCAAATTTGTATACCACAATCTCAAGTCTAAAACCCATGAAAATAGTATGTAAGTAGTTTCCATTCTGAGATTTTTTAATAGTCTACATGAGATTCAAATTTTGCTAACAGTCAGGATAAAAGTCCAAGCTTGAACTTATCTTTGAGATTCAAAATTCGGTAGTCTACATGAAAATTTAATCTTGAAATTTATGGTAAAACTAAGCACCCAAAGAAAAAATCTTTAATATTCTCATCAATTTTACCCACAAATTTGGATTGCGAGACATTTACAGTCATCTAATCTTATACCAAGATCACCTTCTATTTTATTCTTGGAATGCAGTGAAAGAAAACTTCAACTTTTTAAGTTAGGGGTGGACTACTGGTGCTTTCATAATTGTATTAAGGGACATTAGATATAATTTATTCATTGATAGTAGCCATTCAATAATCATTATTCAATGATTGGCTAACCTTATCTCTACTTCTAACAACCTTGCCAATTTTGTAGTGAAAGTAGAAAAATGTGTGCAATGAAGGAGGTCGGTAATGCTTTCTGATGATATGAAGTTCAAGGAAACTATAAATCAGTTGGAAGAGGTAAATTACACCATAATATATTCATTCTCAAAGATTTTGATTTGATTTTGAAACCAACCAATTTATATATTTTATACATTATCCTTGCAATGGGGATTTCTATGGTCAGTAAGTTTGTATTAGCATTATGCATCTGTTAAATTTCAACAATTTTCAATCTTTGTCCACTACATATTTTGGGCTTGTATTTGTTTCTTGTTATTAACTTTTGAAACTTGCTAGGTCTTCATTTTAATAATTTCAAAATAGTACTTAGACATCATAACTTTAATTAACATCTTTGGTCATTGTGTTTTTTAAAATGGTAGGTGCAATTATAGCATTCTTTCTATGTGTGCTCTGTGCATCTAAAGTTAGGCATTTCAGATTGCATCTATGATAATTTACACTCTAAAGTGTATTGGATGCATTTTACTTATAAATGATATAAAAAATGGTAATAATTTTTTTGTGAACTACAATCTATTGCAGGCAGTTTGAAGGTTCTCAAAAGGTACCATGTTTCATACAGACTTTTTGTTGTTTACAAATTGCTAATAAGAAGACTTTGTTGCTGATAGAGATCTTTAGACATTTAAAATTTTCAAAGATTTTTAGATTCCACCATGATAGTTGTACAATAGTAGGAGATACAATTTTCCGAAGCATTAAGGTGTCCAATTCAAGTCTTTCCTCCTCTTCCAAAAAAATCTCACATATCATTTCAGGTGATTTTTATTTTTATGTTATTTAATTTGGGTGTGGCTTTCTACTTTCGGATGTAGTGTCTCATGAGTAGCTTTCCATGTAATCCTTCAACTTTATTTATTTATATCTCTAAGCATTTAATTTTATGATTCATACTGTTATCTCTAATTGAGAATTAAGTATTGTCATTAGTATCAAACAATATTAGTCAGTTACCTATACTATTCAGTCGATAAGAGGAAGAACTACAAGCTACATATGCTAGTCGGTTAACTATATAAGCCTCCATACCAAGTAGTCACAAGGTAGTACCGAGAAATAAAAAGATACAATTTTAACTGAGCACTAGAGAAACTTTACTGAGCATCAGTAAACACCGAGCAGACTGGATACCGAGAACTAGTGTATTCACCGAACAATATTGATAGTGTTTACTAAGCAATCCAGGAAACAACATAATAATCAGTTTTGGCACATTTATCTATGCAAACGGTTACAATAGAATCACAAAATGTTTTACCAAGATCAAGGATCATTTATTGTAGATGTAATCATTAATTGTAATAATGATCTCTATGTAATTGTTAGATCTAGGTTATTTTTGTATACTGTAGATCTTAGGTTATTTTCCTAAGATGATGTTAACCTAACTAGGTCATGAAGGTTAAGCCATGATGGAAATCATAGCAATATGCTATATATTTTTATTTCATGAAATTTTGGCAAAGATTCTTCACAAGTTTTTGACATAAGAATACAAAGGATAAGAAGGAGATCTTGAAGCAAGCAGTCATCTTCAAGACATTAGTATTTAGACAAGGTTGAGCAGTATTCAAAGATATTCAGTCAAGGCTATCAAGAGCTACAGAGGAACATATCTACACATTAAGGTGATATATATTGATATTTCATAGATATGTTTCAAACAAGTATAAGTTGTCAATTACAGATACTTTCTGTTATTCTCTAATAATTGTAACAAAGTTGGCAAAATCTCTTAATAGAGTAGACCTAACAGTCTTGTTGTGAATCTATTTACCAAGTACACACTCAAGTAGTGTTTTTGAAATCCTTTAATCAGGAAGATTTAGTTGATCTTATTGTTACTCCTAACAGGGTAAGACCATCAGAAGTGATCACAACTTGTAGCCTTAACCGACATAATTTCTTATATGCAGTAGTGAAGAATTTGTGGGTGTCATCCCCACCGTAGTTTTTACCTTCTCACAAGGGTTTTTGCATAACCAAAATACTTGTTTTTATGTGATTGAATTTTTTTTTTTTTCATGCAATTTAAATTTACAAGTTAATTGAATGAATGATGCATACAATGGATTCAATTGGATAGACTAGTTTAATACTGTTTGATGATTAAGTTTGAAGTTAAAAGATTTAGAGGGCATTGATTCACCCCTCCCCTCTCAGTACCTTATGTCTCCATTGCAAAATTTGGTATCAGAGCTCAGATCTCTTATTGGATGGTTTAACCACTAAAGAGTAAAGATCTAATTATGGAGAGATACAAGTTGGATAAAACTATAGAGAATCAAAAGATTTAGATGTAGATGTTTATTGAGAAATACAAACAAGCTAAAGATGCATTGAAGAAGTTACTAGTTCAGAGAAAGAACTTCGCTATTCTGGAAAATGAGACTAACTACCATGAAGATGAGATTGATGACTTATTTGATAATATTGGATCTAGTTCAGGCTGTATTTCTGATGGTTCTAAAAGTGAAATTTCTGATTTGTCTGAGAAAAATCTTCATTTGAATGAACAAGTGAAAGCCCTGTAGATCGGTCAGGAGACACAAATGGTGAGAATGATTGATGTAATAAAAAGTTCTAGACAAGTAGAACAAGAGAGAAATTTGGTTGTTGAAGACATAAGACAAATGACTGAACAACTACAAGTAAAAGAAATTGAGATACTAAGACTTACTGAGCGTCACTTTGAAATATCCAATCAGATGATTATTGTAAACCAAGAGATCAATCGAGTAAATGGTGATTATTCAAGAAAACTTGAAGATATTGGAGTACTCAGGGAAGAAAATGAAAAAATGAGAAAAGAAGTGAAGATGCAGCTACAACTCAAAGAAATGATGAAAAAGGCTAAAGACAATTCTAAGAAAATTGATGATTTTCTGATTAGTCAAATAGGACTTGGAAGAACTACTGGATTAGGCTACACCGAGCAAGGAGAATCATCCAATCAAGTTGAACAGATAAATAACAATTAGAATCAGAGACCTAAGACACTGACATGCTATCACTGTGGAAAACTAGGACACACTTCAAATGTTTGTAGGAGTAAAGCACAAGGTAAACCTAAAACCACTCCTAGGTTTAATGGTCATTTCTATAACTGTAACAAGTTTGGACATCAAGCATATGAATGCAGATCTAATTTGAATAGGACTTCTAACAAACCTCACATGGAGAAACTATTTTATACTTGCAACAAGCATGGACACACCTCACAAGAATGTAGAACAAAGATGAAGCAAGTCTGGATAGAAAAAGGATAGAATAAGTTTTATCAACCAAGAAGACAAGGTAACTCTTACACTTGGGATTATAACACATGGGGTAACTGCATAGTATGTGGTTCAGGTATGGACATATTGCAACTAATTGCATGAGGAAGAGATGGGCTAGAAAAGCTTGAAGCTGGACAAGAACTGGTATGACATGTTTGCACTGTCACAAAGTCGGTCACCTAAGTAAAGATTGTAGAGACCGAGAACCAAAAGAACAAACATTTGAGAATATAAATACAATTATAGATATCATGAGGATAAGAAACACTATGTGGAGAAAGGCATCAAATGAGAATATTGAGTCAAGCAATGTAGTCGGTGAAACCTCATCCATTGGATTGGGTGACATCGACACCTCCACCTAAGTTGAAAAAGGTATGTTTGGAACTGATAATTAGGTTGATCATATTTTAAATGTAGTTCCTTATGTTAGTTGGGCACATACTAAATCTGCATGAATTAAGATGCATTATGGTTTATAAGTTTTGAGCTTTCAAAGTTATATAGTCGGTATATGCTAGACTGAGTATAGAGTTTCCCATCGGTGACTATTATGCAAGGTTAACCGAGTATTAATAAATAACCAAGTGGAAAGTTATGTGTTAACTGAGCTTTTGATATTTTGTGGTAATCACTGAGTTGACAGTTATCACCAAGCTGTAAGTAGGTTGAGCATTTATTACAAGTACTTTGAGTAGGAATTTGAAAAAGTTATATATAGATCGAGAACTTAGCTTATTTCTTCACCAAGCGATTTCAAAGAGCAAAGGACTTTCAGAGAGAAATTTAAGAGCTAAATATTTTCAAGAGCATTCAAATGCTATTTCAAAATTTTTTGAGTGATCTCGTCAGCACTTTTGAGTAAGTATTGTTACTACCGAGTTGATTCATACTATCCAAAACCCTAAATTAAGGATAATGGCATCCACATCAAAAGTAAATAAATCAAAGTTTGCAGAGGAGGAAGTAAATTTGATAGTGTCTTCAACCTACAACGAACCTCGATACAAAATTCATCCTGAAGTTGCAGCCAAAATTGATATAGTGGGAACTTTTTCAAGCATACCACCTAGGGTTTTGTTGATTGAAGACACGAGATTGTACATTCATTGCAAGATTGGTGAAATAGGAGACTTTGATATGTATGCAGATTATCAGAAGCTTTGTGGAGAATATGGTAGATTGAAACCTGAACACAAACTATTGGAAGTATTAGGTTTAATGAATTCCCTAAATTTTTTGAAGGATTTTAAGAGCGAATGGATTAGGGTTGTTCTCAATTGGTTTCATGATGGAAATTTTTGGTCAGATTAACTGATAGAAATCACCAAGAAAATGATTAATGTGATCATTGAGTATCCTACTACTGATAAGGTGAAGGCAATTTGAAGCTCACCAAGAGCAGATATTGAGAAGAACATCGAAGCCGAGTGGGATGGCCGAGCACTAAAGATTCAATCAATAAAAGATCTAGATGTAAAATTTACAGTGCATGTCCTCAGTTATAAAATATATCAGTCGAGAAGACAAAATAGTGTGCCTTGTGGAGCCATTGACATTGCATACCAGATGGTTAAGAAAGGTTATCAGTTGGACCTAATTGAGCTTCTATTGAGGCAAGTTGAAGAGAACACAAGGACAGTCCGGTCGGCGAAGTCCAACACATGTAAGTTTGGATCCCTACTAGTTTGTATATTTTTCCATGTGCAATGATTTTTCCCTTCTATCGATAATATAGAGTGGTCAACCGACAATCCAGTGATATCACAAATTTTAGATTTAACTAAGAGCTTGGGAAACAATCTTAATAATGTTTTAGATAACTACTTTGAATAATTCAAGAGCAGAATGAATTCTTGGAGAAAAATTCCCAGTCAACTAGTAGAAGACTATGAGCAGGAGATATGTTTTCTTGCGGATACCGACCACACATTGATAAAGAATGTGGAGCCTAGGACTAAATGGTTAGCACCTATGGGATACAAGATAGATATTGATTTTACTTCTAAATCAATTTAGGATTTATTGGATACTCCCAAGGATATGAAAGAAGAAAGGTTTAGAACATATGAAGAGGCCAAGACAAGAATAAAAATAGGCATGCTTATCAATAAGATAACAAAGATGTCTAGAAAAATGATGAGGACTCTTGTAGAAAAGTTTGGAGATGATTCTAGATCATCTGATAGTGCATTGGTTGAAGGAGCAACCGAAGGTCAGTTGATGCTAACTGACAAACTACATGACAGTGAAGAAACTGAGTTAGATAAAGATGTAGACTCTACACCGGTTTCCCCTTCACCAAATCCAAATAAGAAGAAGTTAGATGTTCAAACAAGGGCACACACAAGGTCTAAAACTATAGCCTCACCTCCATTGAAGAAAGGAGTTGTGAATATTTCAAGACCAAAGGCAGTAACACTAACCAAGACACACAAAAATAGGTACTAAAACTACTACTGAAGCCCGAAGGAAAAGAAGAAAGTTGATTAGGGGTAAGTATGACTTAGATGATGAAGAAGATAACAATGATTAGTTTAAATTTGTTAGTAATAAGAGTAGGTCAATTAATGAAGTAGCAGAAGATATAATCAAGAATGGTGAACTTAGTGATCCTTAAATTAGTCGATTTGAACTTTTGTCAATTGAGGATCATAATAAACTCAAAGAGGCAATCATCTAGATGATGATTCAATTCAAAAGAGTTCCCATTGAGTTTTCCAAACGTCTATCTAAGGCACTAGAGGAAATAATTTCACAAAAATAGTCATATGCCTTAGTTACCAAGAAGAGAATGAGGGAACAATCCTTAGCTTTGGCAATACCTCAATTGACAGTCCCTGAAATTGAAGAATACATGAGCAAATATGCAAAGAGGTTTAGAGTAAAGAACCGGGCACTGCAAATACTTGATGAAAATCTAACAGACATAGATGAGAATAGTCAACTCATCTGGACGTCAATAGTTACAGCCTGATAGAAAGCTGAAAAGATGGCTTTAGCCAAAACATCTCAGAAGAAGCTGAAAACAAAAGGTAAAGGACTTCATATTGATGATGTAGACTTGGCACTGAAACAAGATAAGAAAGATATATCAAATACCAAGGTACCTAATACTACAGAGGCCACTGAGGAATTGAACTTCACACAAGATGCACCAGATCTAGCTGAGATCCAAATCTTAGAGAACACTGCACTTGATGTACTCATTGAGGACATCACAAATGGTGATCCTGATGATAGAGATGTTGATGAAGATGTGACCATTGCTGGAGCACAAACAAAAGATGAAGGTACACTTACCGATCCAACAATAAAATATTTACCAGGTGAACTTCCTATCCTAATGGAAGTGGTTGAAATAGTCTCTAAGGAGAAACCCGAAGGTTCAATCCCTAAGAAACCTATGGATACATTGGGGGATCAAGGAACTAATATACCTACAGAGACAAATGAGCCTAAGGAAAAAGAAGTAGAAACATAGGGCCAAGATGACCCTAAGGCAATCGAGGCAACCCCACCTGAAACTACATCAGAGGCTCCATCTTAGTCAACAAACACATAGGTTACTGAGGAGCAGAAAAAGGAGGATAATGTGTCAATCAGGCATGAAATGAAAAATGTTGAAGAAAAAGAAATTATTCTATTGTTAAGAGCTCACCTCAAGAGCCAAAGAAGAAGAAAAATAAGCATGGAAAAGGGCCAGTCACACTTGACAAAGTTATTGTTACACCCAAATGTGACCCGATGACCCTAGACCCTGAAGAACTGAGAAAATATGGGGAGCTTTGTACAAGGAAAATAGCTCAAGAAAAGCTGAGAAAGGAATGCAAGAGAAAATAAATTTTAGAGAATGTAAGAGACATCTTACAACAAGTTGTACCCATGGTACAAATCGATGAAGATATACCAATTATGGACCAACTTGCTACACTTGCACAAGAAATCAATGCCCCGAATATTGAAGCAGAAAAGAGAATTGAAGAGCAAGTAGAATAAAAAATACAGGACAAATTAGCAGAGAAAATCAGCTAGGAAGTGGTAATAAATAAGGTAAAGTTATTTGAGGTGATAACCAAAATTCAATCTATTACTCAGATAATTATTCAAATGTTGGTAAAGATTTGCACTGTGGAGAACATCACTACTGAGATCAGTGAGAAGACAAAACAATTGGATACCAAAATGCAAGCCAGTGCACAAGCAGGCTTAACCGAGCCAAATTATTTTCATAAGCACATACTCAAAGTTCAAGAACTTAGGTGGTTAAGAGATGATTTGAGGAAGTAGGAGAACATGATAAGTAACCAAGTCACTTAACTACAAACAGTGTTGCTTCCCCACCTTACAATTTTTTAGAAGCATATAATCAAAGCACAAGCTTTAGTTGCAACACCAAAAATTTCTACGTTGGAAAATATCTTTGACATGCATGCACAAGTCAGTCTTGAGAACATTGCTCTAACCAACTTGAAAGAGGAATGGCCGAACCTCTTAGATTCTTTGAAGAAAAACCACCAACACATATTTGATAAATTGTAAGTACATAATTTTTGAGTTTGGAATTATTATTAAAAAGGGGGAAAACATAATGTATATGCCAAATTGTATAATTATATAATAAGTGTACTACACATATATCGGGAGAATGCACCGAAGGGGAGAAAATTTTGATAGAAAAGTTATCTATGTATATATGGAGAAGTTAGAACATTTTTGAGATATCAGGTCTTATATACATTACAAATTTTGATACTAATACCAAAGGGGGAGATTGTTATCTCTAATTGAGCATTAAGTATTGTCATTACTATCAAAGAAGATCAGTCAGTTACCTATGCTCTTCAGGAAATAAAAGGAATAACTACAAGCTACATATGCTAGTCAGTTAACTATATAAGCCTTCATATTGAGTAGTCACAAGGTAGTACTGAGAACTAAAAAGATACAGTTTTAACTGAGCACCAGATTAGCTTTACCGAGCATTAGTGTATACAAATACGGAGCGTCAGTAAACACTGAGCATACTAGACACTGAGGACCAATGTATTCACCGAATAGTATTGATAGTGTTTACTGAGCAATCCAAGAAACAAAATAGTAATTAGTTTTGGCACACTTATCTATGCAAATGGTTACAACAGAATCACAAAACATTTTACCAAGATTGAGGATCATTTACTGCAGATGTAATCATTAACTGTGATGATGATCTCTATGTAATTGTTAGATCTAGGTTATTTTTGTATACCATAGATCTTAGGTTATTTTCCTAAGATGATGTTAACCTAATTAGGTCATGAAGGTTAAGCAGTGATAGAAATCATAATAGTATGCTATATATTTGTATTTCATGACATTTTGGCAAAGAGTCTTGATAAGTTTTTGACATAAGAATACGAAGGACAAGAAGGAGATCTTGAAGCAAGCAGTCATCTTCAAGACATCAGTATTCAAACAAGGTTGAGCAGTATTCAGAGATATTCAATCAAGGCTACCGAGAAGTACAAAGGAATAATATCTACACATTAAGGTGATATATATTGATATTTCATAGATATTTTTCAAACAAGTATAAGTTTTCAATTAAAGATACTTTCTATTATTCTCTAATCATTGTAATAGAGTTGGCAAAATATCTTAACAAAGTAGACCTAATAGTCTTGTTGTAAATCTCTTTATCGAGTACACACTCAAGTAGTGTTGTTGAAATCCTTTAACTAGGTATATCTAGTCTATCTTATTGTTACTCCTAACAGGGTAAGATCATCAAAAGTGATCACAACTTGTAGCCTTAACCGACATACTTTATTATTTGCAATAGTGAAGAATTTGTGGGTGTCATCCCCACCATAGTTTTTACCTTCGCACAAGGGTTTCTGTGTAACCAAAATACTTGTGTTATGTGATTGAATTGTTGTTTGTTTTTCATTCAATTTACATTTACAAGTTAATTGAATGAATGATGCATACAATGGATTCAAATGGATAGACTAGTTTACTACTATTTGCTGATTAAGTTTGAAGTTAAAAGCTTTAGAGGGCACTGATTCACCCCTCCCCTCTTAGTACCTTATTTCTCCATTCCAACACATACAAATTTTATTTTCATTTCTTTTTATTTTGAATTTAGAGAGGGATTGTGAAATTGTAGTGTTTCTGATGATTTGTATAATTTCTAAGGAAGAAAAGTGATTGTTCTAATAAAATTTTAGAAAAGTGTTAATGGACAGGGGACACTATAAAAGTACATTTTCCATGCTTTAGGTATCTGGTAGAAGCTTTCCTCTGAGTTAAGCTAAATTTATTATTAGATGGTAATTTTCATTTTTATTTGTTTTTTAGTTTGGTGTACATCTCGGGGTTAAGATTTTAAATATTTGTCACACTTGAATGCACTTCATGCTTGTCACACTTGAATACATTTCTTGTTTGGCACATTCATACCTTTCCACTTATCTTCCAGAATGTGGGCTTTGTGAATCACCTTTATGAGATGTAGAGAACTTGAACCCGGTTGCATCCCATTACAACTACATCCCATTAATAAAATTTTCTTTCTTTATTTCTTAGTTCATTCCAGGTAAACATATGCTATGAAACCTTTTTATACCAGAGAATATAATGTCTGGGTGGAGCCTTTGCAATGTGATTCTAAGTATTTTAATTTTTGTCAGATATTACGCCAATTGAAGCATGAGAATATCATAGAAATGTTAGGTGCCTATGAAAGGTCACATGAGTTTTGTGTAGCGACAAAAATTTCATAGGTATGTAGCATATCACTATCTCATCATTGCTATTTGAAACTTTATTTGGTGCCAAAATACCATTTTCAAAACAATAGATATATAATTGACAAACTTTTTAATTTTGATGTCAGGGTGAACTTTTTGAGATTCTTGAAGATGATAAATGCCTTTCCTGAAGCACAAGTTCAGGCTATTGCTAAATTGGTATTTTATTCTTTGTTTCATGCATTTTTAGCTACAAATAAATTATGTTGTTTATGAGCCTAGAGTGCTTTGTTTTAGATGATGAAATCATGATTTCAGCTTCCTTTGTTCTTTTTTCTAGAAATTATATTCAACTTGATGAAGCTAAACTTCAAAAAAAATTCTCAATATTTTTATATTTTTATTTCTCATACAAATATACCAATCCTTGATCTTTTGAAAGACTAGATAGTAGATATACAAAGGTAAATATAAAGCTTCACACATGATTTCTTGGTATGTTTTAGTCTATTTCCAATCATGATGTGACTTCCAATTTCTTAAGAAAGGCTCAACACACAGATACCTAGCCATAATACAATCCATGATAAGCCTACTGTTGGAGATTTACCAGCAGGCCAGTACTGACTGTATGTTTGTCATTGATGACAACATATGGAAAGTAGCATACAAGGAAGTCTTATATAGTAACCCTTTAGTATATGATGCATGGACATGATATCATGAGTGCAAAGGTTAACTGTAAGTACAGATAGTTATATAGCAGCTTGTGTCAGCAGTGCTCTTGACAGGGTTACAAGCAATGTTCTGTGTATGGTTGTCTGTATAGTTGTATTATGGGCATATGCCCTAGGATATATGTTGAAGACATGCTAGTGTTGTTTCAATTATGAATGCATAGTATAATGATGAACGCAAGTGAAGTTATGTAGTCACTATTCACTAGTAGCAGTTTCCTATGTTTGTTTAAAAGAGTCGATAGAGATTTTATTGTTTCTTGAGTTGCACCTATCTTGAGGATATGTGCCATTGGAGTTAAGCTTGGAGAAGTGTTATTGATGTTCTATTAAGAGCGCATAAGTTAATTCAGCTTACAGAGAAAGTTCTAGTTGTTTTGGTAGAGCCAGCAGTGTGTGGTGTGTGTCTATAATTATTTTATTAAATAGGTCCCAGAATGAGTTGCGTGCATAATAGAGCTGACAGAATGTTTGTTGGAGTTTATTATGGTTTCTCTAATATGATTTCAAGGTGGTTCTAATAGGCCAACTTGATTATATCATTTGGAGGAAAGATATTTATAAGCAGTCATTTGTGATTGCTTGAGTGTGGTTCATGGTTGATTAAGTAGAGTAGAGCAGAGTGTGCGAAGTGTTGAACCATCGGAAGAAGATCTATGTGACCAAGTAGAGTATGTGTGCTATTCATTGGAATTGATCCAGATAGTAGGTCAAAGTGTAGCTCACCAAGATCTAGATATAGTGTTTATCTGTTATTCAGAAGGTTGTAACCTTCGCCCATTTGAGCAGTGAGCTCTTGGACAGTGTGTCCTCTCCCCTAACAGGGATAATTGCAAAAGACTCCTAACAGGGTCTAACCCTTAACCAGGTCTACTGTACTTAATATATTGTAAAGCTACTCCTAACAGGGTAAATGATCTTCTAGCAAGGATCATTATACACTAGTATAGAATATTAGTGGGTATCAAGTCCCACCGGGGTGTTTACCTATTTGGGTTTCCCCGTAACCAAAATATTGGTGTTGTGTTCAAGCATTCTCTCATTGTGTTTATGCTTTATGTTTAAGTATACTTAATTGGATAAAGAATTGAAACTTGTAGATAACTGATTCACCCCCCCCCCCTCTCAGTTATCTCTTGGGACTATTCCTAACAATTGGTATCAGAGCCAAGTGCCTCAGAGAGAAATTTTAACAGCTTGAGGTTGATTAATTGGCATACTTCAGGAAAGAAAGTCCTAAGTTCGATGGAGAGAATTATCTTGATTGGAAGAACAAGATGGTGACCCATTTGCAGTGCATTGCTTTTGAAGTTTTTAATGTAACCATCCAAGCAGCCAAGATTCCTACATTAGAAGACCTTGCAAAAGATGATGCTACTGATGCTCAAAAGGAATTGTTTCACTAGAATGCTATTTCTAAAGAAGCCCTTATCAATGCCTTATCTGATGGTGAATTTTCAGAAGTAAAAAAGATAGATACTACCCATAAAATTTGGAAGCACCTTGAAGACATTTTTGAAGGAGACAAACAAGCAAAGAATGCGCACAAAAAGACATGGAAGAAAAGATACAATGCATTAGAGATGCTGCCTGAAGAAAATATCAAAGCTTACAATCAGAGGATTAATGAAGCAATTGCTGGAATCAGGAACAATGGTGGAGAGATTTCTGAGGAAGACATTATGGACAAGTTGATGACTACTCTTACTCCAGAATATGAGAGCAAGATCAACATCCTTGATGAGACCATGTAGCTTACATCAAATTTCAAGAGAGAGACCTTGATTAGAAAAATCTCAGCTTTTGAGATTTCAAGATTGAAGACAGAACCAAAGAGTTAGACAGCTTTCAAAGCAATAGTTCATGGTAAGAAATCTACAAACACTTCTGGTAGTTTTTATGATGATGATGAAGAGAAAACATTAGATGATTTTATTTCTATGATTTCCAAAAGAGAAAAGAAAGGAAAAGGAAATAATGAAGGTCAATTACCATTTAAGTTCTTTTCATGTAATAAGATTGGTCACTTTGCATCTAAGTGTCCCACTAGAGCTAGAAAGTTCAAAAAGGATTATAAGCCTAAGTATTCTAAGGATTGCTACTATGCTGGAGATGGAGCCTCAGATGAAGAATCAGGTGAAGAAGAAATTGGATTCATTGCTATTGTAGACAAAACAAATATTAAGTCAGTTCCTAAAAATGAGAAAGTGAATCAAGAGCTAGCATTGATTTCCCAAGAAGATATAAGAATAGACTCAATTATAGACAGTGGTTGTTCACATCACATGACAAGTGATAAAGGAAGGTTTGTTCATTTGGACAAATACAGTGGAGGTATGGTCATATTTGGAGACAACACTCCTAAACCTATAGTTGGTAGAGGAGCCATCACTTTGGATGGAAAGAACAGTATTGATGATGTTCTTTATGTTGATGGTTTGAAACATAACCTTCTCAGTGTTGGACAGTTACTTGGTAAAGGCTATCAGTTGGAGTTCAAAGATGACAAATGCACCATTAACAACAAAGACGGTGTTATGATTGCATCAGGCATAAAGACAAGAGGTAATGTTTTTCAACTCAATTTAGAAGCAAGTTGTTTTGTTGCTAAAGTTGATGATAGTTGGTTGTGGCATAAAAGACTATGTCATATCAATTTTGATAACATAGTAAAGATAAGCAATGTTAAAGTAGTAAGAGATCTACCTAGCATAGCAAAGCCAATTGATACTATATGCAGGGAATGTGTGATGGGGAAGCATGTGAGAAATTCATTTAGGAGCAAGAAGAATTCGGTAGAGAACAAGTTGGATCTGATTCATACAGACCTATGTGGACCAACTCAAACAAGATCATACTATGGTGAAATGTATTTTATTTTGTTTGTTGATGATTATACTAGGATGATGTGGGTTGTGTTCTTAAAAGATAAGTCAGAAGCTTTTGAGAAGTTCAAAATATTCAAAGCTAAGGTTGAGAATGAATCTGGATTAAAGATAAAATGTTTGAGATCGGATAGAGGAGGAGAATTCACCTCTGATAGATTCTATGAGTACTACGAAGAACATGGCATAAAAAGATAGTTAAGTGCACCTAGAACACCTCAGAAGAATGGAATTATAGAGAGAAGGAATATGATCATTCTTGATACAATGTGCACCATTATGATAGAAGAAGAAGTTGCACACACCTATTGGAGAGATGCAGTCAATACAACAGTCTATACAATCAATAGAATTCAATTAAGGCCTGGTGTTGACAAAACACCTTATGAGCTATGGTTTGGTAATGTTCCCACTGTAAAATACTTCAAAATCTTTTGAAGCAAGTGCTACATCAAGAGGGATGAAGCAGAAGGCAAGTTTGATGCAAAAAGTGATGAAGGTATTTTTCTTGGTTACTCTACTAAAAGTAAAGCTTATAGATGTTTCAATTTAAGATTGAAAAAGATCATTGAAAGTGCTCATGTAAAGATTGATGAAAAGTTTATGATTCAAGAAAGATATCATGATTACTCACCCATGATTGAAGAAGAACCTAGACCCTCCACTAGTGAGATAGTTATTGAGGAAATGTTTGACAACATTGATGTGTTGTTCAATGACCCCGAGACAAGTGAAGAAGGTACTCCTAAGGCTGATGAGTTAGCATCACATAAAGTTCCAAAGTTTACATCAAGAAATCATTTCAAGAAAGACATCATTGGAGATCAGAGCGGTAAAGTCTTAACAAGATCACAAGAAAAGAACTCAGCTAGCAATGATGCGGTATGTTTACTATCTTAGATTGAACCTTTAAGTGTTGAAGATGCTTGTAAGGATTCAGATTGGCATGATGCTATGAAAGAAGAACTTGATCAGATCATTAAGAATGACACTTGGGAACTAGTCCCAAGACCTAGTGATAAGAATGTGATTGGAACAAAGTGGATATTCAGAAACAAGATGAATGAAGATGGTACAGTAGTAAGAAATAAAGCAAGATTAGTATGTAAGGGATATGCACAAAGAGAAGGCATTGATTATTCAGACACATTTTCACCTGTGAGTAGATTAGAAGCTATTAAGTTGTTTTTAGCTTATGCAATAGTTAAAAACTTCAAAGTTTATCAGATGGATGTCAAATCAGCATTCTTGAATGGAGACTTAAAACAAGAAGTATACATTGAGCAGCTTGAAGGATTCACCTTATTAAATAGACCTGATATGGTATGTAGATTAAAGAAGGCCCTCTATGGACTTAAGAAAGCCCTTAGAGCATGGTATGAGAGACTAGATGGATACTTAACAAATATTGGATTCAAGAAAGGAGCCGCAGATTGTAATCTATTCATTAGAGAGACATCTGAAGGTTTATTACTTGTAGCTATATTTGTTGATGACATTATCTTTGGAGGTAATGACAAACTTAGTGCTGAATTTGCCAAAGAAATGTAGAATGAGTTTGAGATGACTATGATTGGTCCTATCAAGTACTTTTTGGGATTAAATGTGTAGCAGATAGAAAAAGGGATTTTCATTAATCAATCAAAGTATGTGAAAGAGATACTGAAGAAATTCAAGATGGATGATTGCAAACCAGTAGGAACCCCTATGATTACTAGATGCAAGCTTACAAAGGAAGATGACTCACCAATAATTGATATAACATTGTATAAGTCTATGATTGGTAAACTTATTTATCTTACTCAGACTAGACCTAACATTTCCAATGCAGTTGGTATAGTTGGAAGATTTGTAGTAGAGCCTAAACAAAGTCACCTTATGGTAGTAAAGAGAATATTCAGATACTTGCAGGGCACTATAGATTATGGTCTATGGTATCCTAATTCAGAAAATGTTGAGCTTCATGCGTACATAGATGCAGATTGGGTAGGATGTATTGATGACAAAAAAAGTACTTCAGGTGGAGCAGTGTTTCTTGGTGATAGACTTGTCACTTGGACAAGCAAGAAACAAAACTGTATTTCTCAGTCAATAGTAGAAGCAGAGTATGTTGCAGTAGCCTTGAATTGTTCTAAAATGTTTTGGATCAAGCAGATGATAAAAGATTTTGGAATTCAAATTGATTATCCTATTGTTATTCACTGTGATAACACTAGCACTATCAATATGTCAAAGAACCCTATGATGCATGCAAAGACAAAATACATTGAGATCAAGTATCACTTCCTAAGAGAGAAAGTGGCAAAGAAAGAAGTCAAGTTGGACTATGTGAGTACTAAAGAACAATTGGCAGATATATTCACAAAGCCCTTTTCTAAGGATACTTTTGAGTATCTCAGGGGGAAGTTGGGAGTAATTTCCTTCTCTAATTTTGCTTAGAAGGAAGCAAGAATGGCATCAGTCCTTAGGGACTCATGGAAGGTTGGCTACTCTACCTCAGGAGTAGTATCAGTGCTTAAAATGAGTGGCACCCTTTGCCATTGATGTCAAAGGGGGAGTATATATATAGAGTCATGAAAAAAGAAGTAAAAAGAGGAGTAATATACTAAGGGGGAGCAACATTCAGTTATGACAGTAGTACAGTTGAGGAAATGGAGAATATTTAAAAATATTGCAACAGATGGAGGATTCATCTTTTGGGAAGTTTTGAAGAGGAAATGGAGAATGTTATAAAAGAAATGTTCATTTGGGTTGATGGTGGTTTTTCATTCCACATGTTGCCATCAATGCCAAAGGGGGAGATTGTTGGAGATTTACCAGCAGGCCAGTACTGACTATATGTTTGTCATTGATGACAACATTTGGAAAGTAGCATGCGTGGAAGTCTTATGCAATAAGCCTTCAGTATATGATGCATGGACATGATATCAACATGATATCATGGGCACGGAGGTTAACTGTAAGTACAGACAGTTATATAACAACTTGTGTCAGCAGTGTTCCTGACAGGGTTATAGGCAGTGTTCTGTGTATGGTTGTCCATACAGTTATCTTATGGGCATGCACCCTAGGATATATGTTGAAGACATGTTAGTGATGTTTTATTTATGAACGCATAGTCTAATGATGAACGCAAGTGAATTTATGCAGTCGTTATTCACCAGTAGTAGTTTCCTGTGTTTGTTTAGAAGAGCTGACAAAGATTTTATTGTTTCTTGAGTTGCGCCTATCTTGAGGATATGTGCCCTTGGAGTTAAGCTTGGAGAAGTGTTATTGATGTTCCATTAAGAGTGCATAAGTTAATTCAGATTACAGAGAAAGTTCTAGTTGTTTTGGTAGAGCCGACTGTGTGTGGTGTGCGTCTACAATTATTTTATTAGACAGATCCCAAGATGAGTTGCGTGCATAATAGAGCTGACAGAATGTTTGTTGGAGTTTATTATGGTTTCTCTAATATGATTTCAAGGTGGTTCTAATAGGCCAACTTGATTATATCATTTGGAGGAAAGATATTTATAGGTAGTCATTTGTGATTGCTTGTGTGGTTCATGGTTGATTAAGTAGAGCAAAGCAGAGTGTGCGAAGTGTTGAACCATCAGAAGAAGGTCTATGTGACTAAGTAGAGTATGTGTGCTATTCATTGGAACTGATCCAGACAATAGGTCAAAGTGCAGTTCACCAAGATCTAGATATAGTGTGTATTTGTTATTCATAAGGTTGTAGCCTTCACCCATTTGGGAAGTGAGCTCTCAGATAGTGCGTCCTCTCCCCTAATAGGGACAATTGTAAAAGACTCCTAACAGGGTCCAACCCTTAACCAGGTCTATTGTACTTAATATATTGTAAAACTACTCCTAATAGGGTAAAGGATCTTCTAGCAAGGATCATTATACACTAGTACATAATATTAGTGGGTATAAAGTTCCACCAGGGTTTTTACCTATTTTGGTTTCCCCGTAACCAAAATATTGGTGTTGTGTTCAAGTGTTCTCTCATTGTGTTTATGCTTTATTTTTAAGTATACTTAATTGGATAAAGAATTGAAACTTGTAGATAATTGATTCACCCCCCCCCCCCCTCTCAATTATCTCTTGGGACTATTCCTAACATCTACTTAGAAGCCTTATAAGACTTGTTTTTCCACTTCTACATTTTTTTCATTCTAGTAAGATTGCTAGCTGTGTTAGTGGAATGTTAAACTAGTGTTTCATCAATTCTCCTAAATCATTCTTGATTGGATACAACTGAAGGAAGTGGGCAATTAATATTCAAGGATCTCATTTGAGAGATCAGTACATGCAATTCATAATCCAACCTTGTTGTGGATAGTTAAATCTTAATTGTTAAAATTTTCTAAGGGTGTGATTTGTTGCGAGGGTTTTTTGACTTAATTTGGTTAGATTTACCTAGCCTTATGGTTATTCAACTTATTCTCCTTTCATGGCATGTTTCTAAAGCAATGAATAATATTGGAGAATGTGAGGTTACTTTACATAATATTTTTATAAGATTTCTTGTTATGAACTTCTTAACAAACAATAAATTAATGTTTGGATGTGCAATAACATGAATATTCTTCTAAATTAAGCTCTAATATTCCTGTCAAGTTGAGATACTCATTTTGATCATGACTCAGATTTGAATCCAAAATAGTATATTATCAAATCAAAGGAATTCAATCATCCATCAAACATCAATTGGGAATCAATCAAACAAACCAGCAATCAGTTCTTCCATCAATCCAATCAGTGTATATCAGAGTAGCTAGAAACTCCTTTGTCCCTCCTTGGTCGCGCATATTCCTATACCTAATTTGGATACATATCTAATATGACCTGGATACACATCGAATATGTGTGTCCAAAGAACCTTGATTTTCCAACTATGCCGAATACTATGTGATTTAATTTTTTTAAAAAATTTGACATAAATCTTCCCAAATTTAATTTAAAAAACTTCATTCATACAATTTTTAAAATTTTTTTGTTATAAATGAAAACTAAACCAAATGAGAAAAACAAATGAAATGTTTCTATTTCAATGACCCAATTTTTTCATGTTATTTTCCAATTCAACTCTTTTTTTTCTGCATATGGTAAAGTGTTAAATTAACTTATAATTATTTATATAGCATTTGTATATCTATATTTCTTTTGAAGTAGTAAAAGTATCCTCTAATAACTTAAAATTTTTTGCTAAATATGTGTATGTGTTTTCTATTTATGTCATATCCAACTGTATCCATATTGGTGATCTTACAAAATGGTTGTATCTATAACTGATACTATATATGTATTTGTAATTGTATCTATGTCCATGTCCATGCCACTTTGGTCTATATTAATCATTCAATCATTGCATGTCAAGAAGAATGGTCAATCCCTTCAAGAAAGTAGTGAACTTCTCAACCAATTTCAGAATTAATAAAAGGAAGTGAACATACTCGATAATAGTAAGGTGCATTAGAAATACTTGAAAATACTAAGTAATATATATGTATTTTTGTTATTATATATTTCATTCTTGCTATCATGCTTTGATAAATATGCACGATCAATTATATAAATACGGAATACCTTTAATACTTGAAAGTTAAATCCCACCAACCATCCCATTTTGGGATGAAGGAAGGAGGTCATTAAGAAGGCAGCAGTGCTGACACCCCCATCAAGTACACTAACCCAAAGTGGTTGGGCCAGGAGGTTAAATGACTGGATGCTCATTCTATGCTCTTGGGCTTGATTGGAAAGGATAGGTTTCTAACATCTTATATGATTCTCTGAGGGATTCCATAGCGTGGATTGGTTGGTAGGAAATGCCTTGTTTGAAAGAGGATGAATAAGTAAAAATGGATAGGCAGTGCAAATACAAACATCCCACTAGGTAGACCACCCCATGATATGTGACTGTAATAATAATGATAGAGAAGTACAATCAGTGTGATATATTTGAACACCCATCACATGAATAGTTTAACCTTGATGTCTTACCCAATGAAGGGCCTTTTCTTCCTGACTTCTCTATGCATAATCCTTTGTTCACATACAAGGTTCTGCTACGTCTTAGTTCCACCAGTGCTCTCTTTTTCCTTGATTCAGTAGTTTAAATCATCCCCTTGATCTATGATTCTTCTTTCATTGATTTCCTATTTTTCTTGTTCCAAAAATCCTCTCCTACATTTCCTGTGTTGTTGGATTCCTCTCATTTTGATCTTCTCTTTCCATTTGTACCACATAAAAAGTTGCGGAACCTGTAGAGTAGATTGTTTCTTATCTCCTCTTCGGAGAGTTTTTCCTATCATCTGATACATTCTTCCATAAGATACTCCTCACATGCCTAAACAATTGGCTATATTCCCTTTTTATGCCATGAGGCTGCAATTTCAAACCAAAAAAGCTTGACAATAATTATTTCCACAGGCACCACTTCCCCATATCTTGCTCTTTTTAGCTCCCATCATGCATAAAATGCACTGTAAAGATTCCTTATAGCTCCCAATTTTAAATACAAGCAATAATTATATTGAATTGTAAATAAATAAATAGGTTTATATATATAAAAAGTCAGTTAAGATTAATAGTGAAGGAAGTTGGGTTGTGACACATTCACTATATATCATACCTCAATATTTATCAAACTTTTTGTTGCACACCAGATTTGAATGATAATGATTCATAAATAGGGGTGGCAGGTGTAGTTAACTTAGTTTATCTTGGTCTTGGGCAGTGTCTCACTCCTTTATCATCATATTTCACCCTTTGAGGGGAGGTAGATTAGGCAGCTCCAAAAAAAATTTAAAAGGAGTCACATCCTTACCCTTCTCATGCTACCATCCTCAAGCTACTTTAATAATATGAAATACTTCCCATAAGGAATGGCTAATTTTGGGTCCACCCAAATCAATAATAAAACTTAATAAATTTCTTTATAGTTTTCATGCCTCTTTCCCAATGGTATGGTAGATTTGAAGATAAAAAATGGTTCAAGTAGAAATTGGAAAAGGTTGTGCCGAGTATGGTTTTACACATGGCAATAGCATTTTCTTGAAAGTTTCTAAAGCCTTTTTAACAAATTAATTTTGTGCATATCTTGAGATTATTGCAGTCCATGAGGGAGACCACATCGTTGCCTTTGTCGAAAATGATGCTATAATTGTTTTAATAGTAGAAAATATATGCTCTTGAAAAGAAATTGAGAATGCAAATTTGACAATCTATAGTACCTAACCTTATCATTTTCAATACTTCTCATCCACACTATATTTTATGAACTCTAAACAGGCATTAAAAAGTAAATGGCAATGATTGTTCATTGAAAAATTTCCTTGCATCCAAATATTCAGTGGCAATGGCCATTTGCAGCCTGTCCATTTTTATTGAGCATTCTAGTTTGGCACAGATAAAGTTTGAATTGGAGACATGAAATAATTGACATGGACATTTTCATTTTTCCATGTGAATGTCATAATCTTTGTCTGAAGCTTGCAAAATGCAGTCACTAACCTGTGGACCTTATCATAAATCCACCATGATTTATTATCTCTTTTAAACTGAAAAGCTTTGGGGGTTTAAAATATGAAGATTTGTCTACTATATTTCATGGGCTTTCATTTGTTTTAGATAGGTATAGACCGCAACCTTTGATATAGAGATCTGGGCATCTGACAAATGGGCATCTCTATTTTAAAAAATCTTTCTTTTTTCAATATTGAAAATGTTGCCTTATTTTGTCTGTTGCATTTATGCTGAAAAAATTCTATAATCACTCTTGAGATGCTCTTGCATATATTTGTGCATTTCCTTCCATTACAAAACTTTAGCCATCTATAGCTTTCATTTTTCTTGCACAAGGGCTTTTACCTTTGGTATATGTTGTGGTCTGGCTTTGAGAGTTTTTACAGTCATTAGATTTTTCAACTGTAGCCTTTGATATCATTCCTTTTATCTGGATTGTCACTTCCACAGAAATCATTAGGTGTTTTGAACAAGCACTGTTTTACATTGGATGAAGACAAACATCTCATTGTTCCATCTTGTTTGATTTTTTATCCTTTATGTATAGGATTATCTTCCCCTATTAATGTTGAGGGCTACCATATTCTCATAGTACTGACTTAAATCCATTGTGTTTTCGATATCTTCATGAGAAGACTTCCACTATTCCTTGATTGTTGATCATATTTTTACTATACATTATTTACAATTGAACATTAGTAATCTGAATATCCTTTGAATTTCCTTCACACCTATCATATATTGTCAATATTTCTTGGCCAACTAAGGTTACCTCCCCTTTAATCTCAATAGCATGTTCTTCACTATTCAGAATTAGATCCATATGAACTTTTCTTAGCTTTATGTTATGGCAAAGAGGAGTTAGATTACTTGTTTGTTTTGCACCCCAAATTTTAGAAATCTTTTCCACATTGAGAACATCCCCTTTGGAAATCAAATTAGCAACCACAAGCTGAAATGCTTTCTCCCCGAGTAGAACTTTGCAACTGACAATGGTCATCCTCTTGGTATCTTGTGGATGGCATCTATTAACATTGTATTTATAATATTAGTAGTCAAGTGTTATTTCCACTATAAAGTACCAACTTAAAAATCATTTCCTTTTTATCTTCATTGCATAGATCACTACTATGGGTCTCTAATACATCATTGTCATTAACCTTAGTGATTTTACTCATTTTTATCAACTATTAGTGGTTGCATTATATGATAGCAGAGATTGAATCTTTCGATTAGTGACTGGAGCATAGAAAATAGTGAATAGACCTCTTTTTCATATTACTATCATGTGAATTTTCTAATCAATGCATGAAAGAAGTCACCTCCATTTGAAGTCGTAATGAACAAAAAAAATTGTGAATAATGGTGGCAAGACTCCATGAAACAAGTCCATTACTTGAATAGACAACAAATACACTTCTTGTAGGAAACTCACACAAGATGATAGTGAAAGAATCATTCTAAAGTAATCATAGGGGCTCAGAAGAAAGATTCTTGTTACTATAAACTCATGATTGAGAAACTAATCTTTGAATCCTCCTCTTATGGTGAAAACTATTCATGGTGACAACATGACTCAAACACTCTATGGGTCCTATCACCATTAAATGGAATCAAACTATCAATTTGTTTTTCCAAGTGTTGATTGCAGTGTACAAACCATCACTATTGCAATCGATCAAAAACATAAATGGGCTCTATAATCCTTCAACAACAGTCCATTTTATCCTCCTACCAAGGGAAGCACTTAGTCTCAATGCAAGATACAACATTGCAGTCAAAACACCATCTTATTGGACTATCCACATACATCTAAATGTGTGACCACACTTTTATAAGTGAACATCCTTATTTCACAATTAAGATGAATGCTCCTTTCAACACAACTTTCTACCCATTTAAGGGTACTGATGTACATCTGAATAGAAGTGACAAGGCCTTAAAAGGGAATACAAAATGAGAAGTGATGGTATCTAAACAAGGAATTGTAAGTCAGACTTTCATAGTGACTGTTGTATGATTCTATGACATGACATTGTTCATAAAGAGTTAAAAAATGCTTCTTTCGGTTCATTTAGGTTCACTCCAACGCTATGAAGGATCTCCACATTTTTTTAAGAATGACATCAATCATTTTTCAACAATATAAATTCACCTTTCAACAGATCAACACCTTAGTTGTGACTGTAATAGTCATGATAACAGTTTGAACAATAAATCCAAAATTAGAGGTTAGAATCAATATAAAATCCTTATCTTACAATTTTTAATGAACTTTTAGATTCGTTACAAACTTAATCAACCCCTTACATCATTTAGAACCTCCACACATGATGAGAGCCAATTACAACCTATTTTATGCCATATTTTAATCAATTTCATGCACTTCCATACTCACTTTCCTATTCCATTTGCATCTCATTTTCCTATTTTACGTTGCATATGATTTAATATATATAAGTAGTATTTATTATAGTTTTGGGATTAAAATATGAAAAATTCATTATTGATTGCTTTTTACTAATCTTTATTATTGCAGCATGTTTATTTGTGGAACAGATCTTTCTGTCGCCTACTTTATGGGAATTTCCTGTCGGATTTGGGTAGAAACTATTATACATGAATGCTTTATTATTTCTACATCAGAAGATATTACAAGCATGCCAACAAGGAATCTCAAACACACAATAAATAGTATTGGTGAATCAAAATCAGATATGAGATATTCGTTATGAAAACCACAACTTATTATGTATGCTACAGCTGTAACAAAAACCATATTCACTATATGGACAATGGATGGAAACGGGGCTTAACTCATTATCAACCAATACAATTGCTACAAGTGATATTATTTGATAGCAATAATCTATTTGTCATGGTTCCATATGTGCCATTGTTGCAGCAAGATCTACATGCATATACATGGGTGTAGATGATCAACAACCCGTGGTTCTATATTCATTCTGTTATAACAAAATTATTTGGTGATATGCATTATTGTTTATTAGTTGTAGGTAAAAAACAAACTATTCTATTTTACACCACATAGATAGAGGTGGTTAGCATCTTGAAGTTATATATATATTAGCTTCCAGCTAAGATTTTGTATTGAAAAATTCTGATCAATAACATAAAACCTTACATGATCAAAATTGCTTAAGGGAGAAACGTTTTGACTTATTATCATCAGCAAACTAAGAAGGAAGGGCCCACTCTACAGAATGCTGGTGATTACTGTAATTTGAGCTTGGTGTGTTTGATTTTCCATAGAATAAGGTTTCATTTTAAATCAATAGTTAGCTCATATTAATATGTTTACAATCTGATTAATATCACAATTGAGTAAGACAGTTTATCAAGTTCTCATTATTATACAGATTATTAATAGACTACAGTCATTTTCTAAATCTGCTATCATATTTTCATCAAGAGACAAAGTATTATAGCTATATCAGATTTACATTAGTAAATTACTGTATTAGATTAGTTATATGCATAGTGTTTATTATTTCTTCTAGATTAGTTTTTATTGGATTTGTGAATTGTTACAGTTGTTATTATTGTTTTTATTTCAAGAAGATCTCCTATCATTAGGAAGTGATAGTTCCCATCGCTAGGATTTATTTGGTTTTTCGCATATTTGCTTTTGCATGTTGTAGCTGCATTCATAATCCCTCATCTCCTAACTATCACCCCTTGATGGCATATCGCTCGCACACCTTTCGCAAGCTTACGCTCTCGGATTGACACGATTAGACCAAGCTGAAACTCATTTAAATTATTAATTATTTCTTAATTATTTGCCCCAGCGTTGGCCTATCAACACATATCAATTATTGACAAAAATATACATTCTATTGTTCAGAGTTAGTAGAAAAGGAATAAATGCCTCACTAGGGCATCAAATTTATTCTAACAAACAAAACCATTCAATGTGAGACTTCCACCATTAGAAAGAGCATTAAAGATACTTTCAATCCCCATGGTTTCAGATTTTTTTGAATGGTTCATTGAAGATAAATGAATCATTTGATTAGTAAACCTTTGTATTTGAGGGTTTTAAGACAGTTTTAAGAAAATAAATGCATTCTCCCTCCATGCTCAACAGATAGTCCTCAAATCAACTACAAAATGAAGTAAACTCACTATAGTCCAATGAATTTTAGAATGAAATCAATCCATGACATTCTCTGAATCAGAAAAATAACATGATTGTTATAGGAAAAGAAATCAGAAATTAGGAAAAAAACATTCATTTTATTCCATAAATTTCTTGTCTATATACATCTCTCTTTTATGCATGTTAGTGATATCTTATATAGACTCATGCAACCTTGTTAGTTGGTTTGAACCAACCCAGAACTGCCCTATAACCATATTTGTTTGAAATTTGTCTAAAAAATTCAATATTCAATAATGGGAAATATTTTTGACCATGTATTGGGAGTTTAGAATGAAATATTTAATCTTAACTAATAAGTTTTTATTCAATAAGGTTATATTTTTACCATGTATTGGGGCTTCTTAATGTTAGCTTGTGGTGACTAATCAGGAAAGTACTATCCAGGAAAGTACTGTACAATTTTTTGAGGCCGACTATTTTTTAGTTATTTGGGCTGACATGTTATAATTCATTCTAACCCTAAAGTGGCAAAAATATTGTATAATATGGCTTAAGGTTAGGGTTTATTCATATGTATGATTTTAGTATTTGCGGCGGAATTGAGCTGTAAGGGATTACAGATTGTAATCACTGGATAATAATATTATTGGACTCATTGTTGGTGGATGTAGCCTAGGGATTGGGTGAACCACGTTAAATCTTTGTGTCTTGTGTTCTTTTCTGCGTGGTTTATTGCTTTCTGATATTAGTTATATTTGCACTAATTGTTAGTTTTGCCTTGTTAATCCTAACACTTATTGCTATGCTCAAGTGTACATGGTATGTAGGGTTAATAATTGATGCTACAATAGTGGATTGACATGTTGTTCCACACCATGATCCACTCTTGATTCCATTATGCATCTTCAGGTAGATTTATTAAATAGTTACTTTTTGTTTTATTTCAGTTGTAATAAATGAAATATGCTCTCACCATTAGTTTTTCCTTGATCATGTGTGATAATGCTTACCTCTGTAGCTTTTAACATATAATAAACTATGAGTTTGTTTTTGCTTAACATGGAAGCCTTCATTAGAAATCTAGATAGGTGTCCTATTTTCTATGCAAATCTTGGTCTGAGAAAGTTTTTAAAAATAGACTTTATATTGTACATTGCAATAAAAACTAGGGTCTACAATTTTAAAAATAGAGCATATTCTTCCACAAAAATAGAGCATACTTTGCCACAAAAATAAAGCATTCAATATCTTTCACCATGTTGATCATTAAGTGATTAATTTAATGTTTAATTGTTGTTTTCATTTTTATTTCTTCTTTCTCCATTGTTATTATTTTTTATCAGCTAGTTGATAAGAGTTGGATTTAGGGTTTTCGCCAAATTTTACATGTACGTTGTTCTTCATACCGAATTGGTATATTTTTTAAGAAGCCATCTTAAAGTTTTGAACTATGTATTTGATTTGTGTCTCAACTAAAGAGGATTTAGTTGATATCTTATCAATAAATGTTTTGCACATATAATTTTTTTCACTAAACTTGGCACTGTTGATTTGGTTTCTAATGGATTTTTGTTTCATATCCCACTTTGAAAATTTGGTGACATCAGTGTGTATGAAAAGATTGATAAATTGACTACAAAACCCAAGAGGTTTCTGCTTATCAAATTTCCTTAATAATACTAATTTTATGATTGATGTATTAGATAGAAGTGCAATAGATTGGTAAGTTATCAGGACTATGGACTTCTAAGGCAGTAAAGCTTTTGATGGGTTAATTAGGAGTGAAAATGTAGAAGGTATGATCATTGGTACATACTTTATCTCTATTTAATGTCATTGGTTTCCCCTAAAGATATATGCTTGTCATTATAATAAGGGGAATGAGCCACATGTAATGTATTTTCCAATGGCATCATTCACTTCATTCTTATATTGCACATTTAATAACTTCACCATTGAGTTTAAAGTATCACTAGTCATCCTCCCCTTAGGCTTTGCTACCCTTGAACTATAGATGGAAAAACTTGAAATTAGGTTTAATGGAAAGTACTAGTATACATGGTATGATTATTCTTTAAAGGGTACTAGCTCAATGGAAGAGCATCTACTTTACAAGTAGGAGGATGATGGTTCAATTCCATCATGCCCTAATATGACTAAATATATGACTAAATTAATGACTACATACATGACTAAATAAATGACCAAATAAGAAACCGCATAAACGACCAAATAAATGACCAAATAAATGACTAAATAAATGACCAAATAAATGACTAAATAAACAACTAAATCAATGAATAAAATAGTTTAGTCATAAATTTGGTTGCGAGATAAATGACTGGCAATAAACTATTAATGGTCACATGACCAAAATTAGTCATTTATCTACAATTTTTAGTAGTTTATTTAGTCATATATTATTGTTTTTGTACTAGTGCTTCTTGAAGGATATTAAAAAGAAAAAGGGAGAAGTTGAACATGAGTTGAAATTGTTGTCACAAAAATTTGATCATATTCATGGGACTGCAACTTCTTTTGGAGTTGAATTTAGGAAGAGAAAACAAAAAATTGAAGACCTGCAAGGAAGAACAAGATAAAAGGATCAGAAACTTGATGGAGTTACACATTGTTTTGATTCCCAAAATGGACATCTTACAGTATAGTGTGAAGGAAGTAGAACAAACCTTAGCACCCCACCTTGTGTGGACTATTGATGGATTAGAGGAACATGCATTTTTGTTGCATGGACAAATACACATCATTTAAAATCTACACAAGTCATGGGTTAGTGATTGGAAAATTTTGAAGACTAATTTCAATGAGATATTCAATATAATGTAATAGGTTATGCTACTATGTGACTTTGATTAATAAAATATTGATTTTTGCATATCATTGTAACACCTTTGTCATTGTTGTCAAAGGGAGAGAGTGGTGAGAGAGTAGTATAGGGATACAAACATAATTGGCTAAGACCTTTAAGAAGCTAGGGAGAGTAGTATAGTTTAATTACATGGTTTTAATTCTCAGGGGGAGATATGTGAGACATGTGAATGTATTATGTATATGTTTGTTTGGGGAGATTGTTGACACTTAGAAAAAAAACATTATTTTCTAAGTGTTGCCATCAATGCCAAAGGAGGAGATTGTTGACATTTTATGAAGGTAATATGTGTTTTAATCATAAGCTTGTATTGTGGTATTGTCATTACCAAAAACATGATCTATTGAAGGTATGAGATCAATTTTACCAATGGTGTTGATGAATCAAATTGGCAAATCAACTAAGTGTTCAGTCAATCAGAGTGAAGATAGTATGCAAGATACAAGCAACTAGATTCAGAGTTAGAGATAGATTTAAGGTGTACAATTGGACAAAAGTCATCTATAGAGGCATATTTAGATAAATCTTTGATTGCATAAGAATATTTGAAGTACAGTTGAAGATTTGAAGGAAACACCAGTGTATTAGCTAGAACAACCAACTAGTTTGAACAAGGTGATAAATTCAAGGTGGCACTTTGGTGCAGGAGCACCTCTATGAGGGCCCTCACCTTCTTATTTTGGTGTGTCAAAAGAATTTAAGTAGAAATAAGAGTCATCATATGGTTTGACTCCATTTTGGGTGTGTCTAGGCAATGTTCAAGTCCTAGAAGTCTCTAGTTTTCCTAGTTTGTGTAGTACACTGTTCCAAGGAATGTATGCAACTTGGAGTGTTTGAATTTGTGGTTATTGGTTCTAGGTTGATGTTAGGTGATGTATGAGCACAAGTATGCTTTAAGAATGATCTTTTTTGTGAGTGAGCAAGAGCTACTCAAGCAACTAATAAGCTGCCTAAAAGTTGCTAACAACTTTTGAAAGTTGCTAGACAACTTTTCCTCTTTGTAAGAATTAATCAAACTAAGTGGCTAAAAGCCCTAAGAACGATGCAAAAAATTCAAAAAAAGACTATATAAGGCTTGTATAACCCTAATACCGAGGTTGGAAGTTTGTATGAACAACAGGTGTACAGGCACAAAGAATAATATATACTGAAACAATGTTTGACAGGGATTTGATGGCTTGAAGCTTTGTGTTTAGTATCTATTGTTGATAACTATTGTTGTATTATCATTTGTGTGGTTGTTCAAATTCATGCTTCTATAATTAGTTTACATTTTTTGTGTTTAGTTTATTTGCTTTGTTTTTATTTAAGTTTTATAGCCCACTGTTGTTTTGGTGGCACTGATGGAATAGGGCCTGTAGCTCTTGATTCCACTGTGGGAAAGCCATGGGACTGTGGAGTCTAAGAAATCAGACCCTAACCTTGTTGGACATGGAAGCAGAGCCCTGGAGAATGCAAACAAACTATAGTTTGTGGATGCCCTAGGCAAGTATAGCTTACCCGGCTAGGTTCCAACAGCAATCAAGAAGCTCTAGCAGGTGATTGACATATAGTAAAGGCTTAACCTTTTGAGGGAGTCATAAGTGATATAGGAAAACCCTAAATGCTAAAGAAGGAGGCTTGGTAAGGAGTGGAAGGCTCAGAAAAAGACTAGAAGTTTGGAAAGTTAACAAAACCCTCAAAACCCTCACTTTTGGCCAAGTACGCTATACGGACGTTTGGGCACCTGAGACCCCAAAAATATCTTAGAGGGGATCAATCTAAGCAAATTTTATTCAGACCAAGGTTGGTGATTCTCTAAGGGTTTTGCATAAAAGTCCCTACAAATCTAGGTGGAGGGCTAATTGGGCTAATCTAGTAGCCCTAGTTTCCAAAGGAACCCCTAGATTGGGTGCTTCCAAAATCTCACAAATGCATGGAGTAGGTGCAGTTAGTCTTAAAAAGACATAAGAAGCCTTGATTTTCTCTGTTGGAGCTCAGTAAGAAACTAGAAGCCAAGAAGACCCTTTTTAGCCTATGTGAGGGTCGAGTTGTGAGAATGCAAAGCAAGAAGGTGTAAGAATGAGAGTGTGATACTTGGTGGGAAGGTTAGGTACATTAGGGGAAGTCCTTAGTAGGAAAAGGAAGCCTAGAGATCTATTGTGGTGTGGAGAAACACTAGATCCTAGTGGAGGATCAGGAGCATAGACAAGCTTGTCTATCCTAGCTTATCCCATCACACTTGGATTAAAGTTATTATTTATTTTATTTTTGAATTGTATTATCGAGAGATGACATTACGGATCACAATTTCACATGTTTTTGTAATCATTTATGAATTTGTGGATATAGGAGGCCAACATCAGTAACATGTCTTAGGGTTCTTCCACCAACCTAAAAGTGTATATAAGAGATGAAATTGAAGGGGAATGATGATGGTTAGTTGTTATGATGATTGTGGTTGTTGAAGGAAAAGTGTGTATGATCAAAAAGGTGATTTGAGCATAGCTAAAGTGGATCTTTCATACAAGAAGTGTCATAATCAGATCATTCTATTTTTGGGTCTATCTCAAGGAAAGCCCTAATAGGTTTGCAAATAAAATCCTTTAACAAGGTCACTTCTAATAGAATGAATAGTATCTCTAACAAAATCTTAAGTATAAATCCTCTAACAAGGGTTTCTATAGGAAAAATTTGGTGTCTTGTATTATTTGTTATGTTTCATTGTTATCTTATCATTTACATGTTGGTTATTGTGGAAGATTATTGTTAAAATTTCTAGATTTGTGGATGCACTGATTCACCCCCCATCTCAATTAACACAATCAAGGATGGTGGATCCAATTAAGGACAGTCCAACCTTGCAGCTTCTAAATTACATAGCGGAAATACACAACTCAACAATGGATTCAACTTAAAATTTCATTAACATGCCTGGCTGTAAGGCCTTTTGGGTTAGGGCCAATTACAATCAGAAACAAGTTCTTCAAGATCCACACATAGATCTAATACAATCTTAGCTAGTTTAGTTCTAAAAGCAATCAACAACTGATGGAAACCCTAAGGAAGATCTAAACTTGAGCTCATAAGCCTCCAAGCAATCTCCTTGTCTCCAAGTATGCAACCACTAGCTCTGCTATTACAAACTATCAGATAACAATCTGATCTGCAAGAGCTCGCAGGGTCTTTTCCACAACTTCACCAATGTCTATCACCCCAAACCTTTATCTGATACTCCTAATCTACTCTCTTAAATAACTACCCCAAACACCCTTTAAATACTAATCATCAGCCACAAGTCAGCTGGATGAAACCATTAACTCTTCCTAACAAATATTACATGCAATACCAGTCGGCTTATAAATTGCCTTACAAACATTTAATTCAACATGTCAACCTGTAACAATAGCTACCAACAATAAATGCACCAAGTCGGCCCAAAAAATCACACAGAACTCTAGTCAGTAAATCAGAACTACCAAGCACCAGAGAAACAACCGAGTGACAGTGAAATAATCGAGCATGCCAAGCATCGCTGAGCACCAGTGTTGACTGAGCACCACAAGCATCATTGAGTAACACTTTAATTGAGCGTAAGAAGTTACCAAGTTCCTTTAGTGACCGAGCTTCCTTCAATGACTGAGACCGTCAGTCAAGGCTACAACCGAGTAACACCGGCCAAATAACAAACCACCCATTCAGTTTCACCGAGGACCAAGAATGTCCCTACATCACCCAAGAATGCCCCTGCATCAGACACCCCAAGTTCAAAAAGATGTTCATATGTGAGAAGAACATCTTCCAGGATTCAACGCATAAACCCCCAACTGGTTCTTCGCATACAAGTCCTCCATCTTCTCACTTTGCATTTTCTTCCACTTCAGCTTCCTCTATCTCTTCGAGTCTTTTCTTGACAACACACGGGTCCGTTCTCCAAACTGATCATTCATTTTCTCTGGATCTACCAACTCAACTTAGGTACCAGTACTCAGGCTTCTCCTACTGAGCATTGTATCCATCAAAGGCATCAGGGACAACTTCCTGTCATCCTTCTCAATAGTAAACACATTTTTCACACAATCATACATAGCTCTACAATCATATTGCCAAGGTCTACCAAGAAATATATCACAACTATTCATCTACACAATATCACATAACACAAGATCCTTATACTGGCCAATCTGAACATTAACAAAGCATTGTTCTCTTACTTCTAGAGCATGATCATCTTTCAACTAGCCTATCCTACAAGGATGTGAATGTCTCATTCTATTCAAACCAAGTTTTTGAACCATGTCCTCAACAACAAGGTTATCAGTTTTACCACTATCAACAATTACATCACAAAGTTTACCTTCAGACTTGCATCGAGTCCTAAACAAGTTACTCCTTTGACAAGGTTCCTCCTTTGTACCAAGAAATGTTTGCCAAAGCAACAAGTTCTTAGATTTAGGTTCATTCTTAATTTTCTCATTCACCACAACAGTTTGTCAGTCACCAGACTTCTTCTATATACACTCAAAAGAATGATTTTCTTCCTCTCCATAGTTATAGCAAGTACCCTTAAAGATAACTCTACCTGTCTTCTTCTTCGGTTCTACAGGTTCCTATTCATCCTTTGCATTAGTCAGTTTTTCCTTCACTGAGTTATCAATCTTTTCATTCCCTGAGGAGTTACCATGTTGTTTCCTCTTCAACTTATCTTCTGCCTTCAGAGTATACTGATAAGCATCTTCAACAGAATCAATCTTCAACATACCAAGCTCATCTTGAATATTAAATCTCAGACCATTCACATACTGATCTACCTTTTCCTTACCAAGCTCCCTGTGTCCAAACTAAATAGTAAGTTTGTAGAACTCCTTGATATAATCTTCAACAGACAAATCCTTCTGCTTTAGATTCTGCAACTTCTTAAACAAGTCAAGCTCATAGTCAGTAGGTATGAACTTAGCTTTCAATTTAGTCACCATCAACCTCCATCGATTGATCTTCATTTCACCTTCATCTTCTCTATATCTTTTTAGTTCTTTCCACCAAAGAGTAGCATGTCCTTTCAACTTAGTCTATGCCAATCTCACCCAAAGTGGATCTTCAATTTCTTTCAGCTCAAAGAAATCTTCAAGTTCACCATTCCAATCAATCAAGTTCTCATGTTTCAAGGTACCATAGAAAGTAGAAACTTCCATTCGGTAACTATTACTTAACTGAGCTCCAGTTCTATGAAACTGAGTAGTTTTGTCTTCACCAGATCTGTCCCTCTGGTCATCACCACTAGATCCAATAGCTTCAAATTCTTCAATAGCTTCTTCATAACCATCCTCAGTACCAACATTCTGAGGTACACCAGTAACAACTCTCATGATCTCAACAACCATGTCATTCTTCATTAGTTCCATCTCAGATCTAAAATATGATTTCACCTTCTCTGTAATCCTAGATTCCACATTATCACAAAGATCAACAATTACTCTAGGGTCCAATCTTCTTAGAGGCATCCTTAAAGATTAAGAGAAACCCTCTGCAATAAAGCCTACATTGTCCACCTTGTGACAATCTCCAAGTTGTATGCAAGCCAGATCACAACCTACAACCTTGCAAAACAACTAGGACAAGATTCCATAAGTTCAATGCCACAAATTTGCAACTAAGATCATATGATCTCTTAACCAACAAGATCAATTTCACAGGACCAACCCTCGTAAGATCGATCTTCTCTCCAAATGATCACAACTCTGCTCTAATACCACCTAACGTAGTCAAGGATGGTGGATCCAATTAAGGATAGTCCAACCTTGCAGCTTCTGAATTACACAGTGGAAATACACAACTCAACAATGGATTGAACTCAAATTTTCATTAACATGCTTGGCTGTAAGGCCTTATGGGTTAGGGCCAATTACAATTAGAAACAAGTTCTTCAAGATCCACACACAAATCCAATACAATCTTAGCTAGTTCAGTTTTGAAAGCAATCAGCAACTGATGGAAACCATAAGGTAGATCTAAACTTGATCTTGCAAGCCTCCAAGCAATCTCCTTGTGTCCAAGTATGCAACCACTAGCTCTGCTATTATAAACTATTAGATAACAATTTGATCTACAAGATCTCATAGGGTCTTTTCCACAACTTCACCAATGTCTATCACCCCAGACCTCTATCTGATACTCCTGATCTGCTCTTTTAAACAACTACCCCAAACAACCTTTAAATACTAATCATCAGCCACAAGTTGGCTAGATTAAACCATTAAATCTTCCTAACAAATATTAAATGCAATACTAGTCAGCTTATAAATTGCCTTACAAATATTTAATTCAACATGTCAGCTTGTAACAACAACTACCATCAATAAATGCACCAAGTCAGCCCAACAAATCACTCATAACTCCAATCGGTAAGCCAAAACTACCAAGCGCCAGAGAAACAACCAAGCGATAGTGAAATAACCAAGCATGCCAAGCATTGCCAAGCACCAGTGTTAACCAAGCACCACAAGCATCCTCGAGTAACACTTTCACCAAGCGCAACAAGTTCCACCGAGTTCCTTCAGCGACCGAGCTTCCTTCAATGACCGAGACCGTTGGTCAAGGCTACAACTGAGTAACACTGGCCAAATAACAAACCACCCATGGAGTTTCACCGAGGACCAAGAATGCCCTTACATCACCCAAGAATGCCCTTGCATCATCAATGCCTTATAATGCTAACATTAACATGATATTATGATTTTTAAGCTTAAGATGACTCCATATATATAATATAGTGATATATGATATATAATACATGATTGTTGTGTGATGTGTTGATTAGTCATAATTGCATGTTATTCTAAATAGAAATGAGGTATATGAATATTTTTTTTGTTATGACTAACACACAACTTCAAAAGAAAGTGATTCACATGTAGTCCAATAGGATGACTATCTCTACTATGTTTTCATAGAAGCACCATAGAAGTCAAGGTCGATGATCACCGTGGATGTCCTCACTTTGAAAAACCTATCATGATATTCCAATGTATTAATAGGATAGAGTATTTATATGATTGGTAGTGGTCATCCATTAAACACATACTCTGTCCCTACAAAACTATATAATGTGTAATACAAAGTTTCAGTTGTTTTTGAACACAATGTTGCTAAATTAGTTAGTTATTGTCTAGCTAGAATAATAAGTCATATATTTATAGAAGAATGGCATGCATATAGAAGAATTGAATAGTAGTTATGACCATTAACTATGGGACTATCTCGTCGTACCACCAAGTGGAAAGTACACACAAATGCAAAGATTTTGACGAACGAAACAATTATCATGCTTCAAAAGGCATGCCATGATGACAATTGGAAAACGTGTGTACCTCTTTGAACAAAAACACCACTGAAGGTAAAAAAATTGTAGTAGCAAAATCTAACTTCACAACATAGATACATGAGTCTTTCCTTCCTACTATCCTTCAAAACTCTATAGTACTGGTTTTGCACTCTCTATAGTGAGTGTACACAAAAATATAGAGTCCAAAAGAAAATATCTTGTAGACATTGTGCCATTTTTCTATCCCACCTTTGTGAGGTCATAACTTTCATCTCGTTGCTCAAAATTCATAATGACACGCATCATTGAAAATTTCTTCAGGAGATCTAATTCCAGTCCCTTAGCACCATTCCTTCATCACACCATGTTGATGAATAGATTATAGTTTCAACCTCAAATCCTACTTCGAAGGCCTTTGAAAATGCACTTTTCTAAAATATATAAAATTAGGTCAAAAAACTAGATTTTTTTATTTTTTTAAAATTCTGCTCATTCTACCACTTTTGCACTTCCTCTAGTGTTTGATTCACCTTCAAAATGTTGAGGTAGATAAAAAAATATACATTTTTGGTGACTCACAGGATATCTCAGCCTACTGAGAAAGAACCTCATAATCTCTAGTTGCACAGATTAGAATGCCTTATCCATTAGGCACATAGTAAAAAAAGAGCTTTAAAAATATACTTGCCTCAAAACAAGAAGAGACACAAAACCTTGTGCAAGCATGCACTTGGAGGAAAAATAGAAACTAAAAATGCATTCCCTTAAGGAGAATGCAACATGCACATCAACACTTTTTAGAAAGAAATAAAACTCCTAATATACTATGTACAAACATTTACATTGAAATAATGTTAAACAAAGCCATTAACTAGCTTGTTGAAGTAGCTTCCCTTCCTAACTATCTTATGATATTTTACATGCTTCTGGATAACCAGATAGAAAAGGAAACTTCAAAGGCATCCAACATGTTGGAATGCCTTGCTAAAATTAAGAACAAAAAATGTCACCCATGTTTGAAAGTTGTCTTTATGAACTGAATGGGAAAGCTTAATCTTCTCTTCTTGAAGATCATCTTCATGCTCAGAGGTGAGCATGACTAGTGGAAACTTGTAGACTTGAGTTAGATACCTGATGGGGAATCCTCTTGAAAGCTCTGATGCTCAGATGTCTTTTTGGACAACAAGTTTTGGATCTGATGGTGTGGAGATATTCTTCTTAAAAGGGATGGCTCAATGTTGAGGTTTGAATAAAAGACCTCTATTTCATGCTAGAGTTGGTCTTCACTCAGTACCTCCTTGATTTCTTTTGCCTCATACTCCAAAAAGTGAGGAAGCTCATCAAAAAAGAGGAATAAATCCTCTTATTCACCTTTATACCCTATCTATTTGGTTCCTCTTATTGTAACTATTCCTTCTCATCTTTCACAAAATAGAGGATCTAAAAAAAGCGAGATACTATGTCTTCCTCCACTTCTTCTTTCGCTTCATTTATAGTAACAACTTGAATTGCAAGAAATTTCTATGATTGTCTTCTTTGAGCCTTTGATTGTATTGCAAGTAACTAATCTTAGAGCCTCCTCTTAGTTTTGCAGCATTTGGGCCCGATAAGAAATCTCTTCTTTCCATTGGTGACATTTATGCTCCTCTTCAATGGCTTTCAACTCTATTTGAAGGTTCAACCTCATCTCCCTGCAATTGATATTTTTCATATTTTGGTACTAAGCAGGAGGGTATTCATGACAGGAGCTAAAATAGGCCTCATGTGGTTGCTGGTAAGCATAAGTAGGGGTAGGTGGAGGAAAGTTCTAGGAAACTTCTCATATCTAGTTGTAACAGGGGAGTATAGAGAAAAATTGGAATAATTTACAACCTGATATTGTGTGTAAGGAGGCAGAGTGCTTGTATTGTCGTGGAAAGGAGTATGGAATATATGTTTTCTATAATATCCTTCCATATTAAAGAATAAAGAAAGAAGGAGATCTACATGAAGATCTGGGAACGTACCATCAGAACTAGCCAAAATTCTTGGCTAAAGAGTCACTAGGTGCTTGGAATCTACCTCGTTGAAGGCTAAAAATACTGAAGAATGCACCAAATCTTTAGCTATGAAAGCTTTGTCCCATCGAGCATGCCAGAAAAGACTATTGGCACCTACAATCTCTCTAAGGTGTAACGACCTTATGGGAAGTGCAATAAGTGTGGGACCTTATGCGCTCTCACTGAACAACCTCTGGGATTTTAGAAGTTGACTCTTCATTTTGTTCTTGAGAGGAAAAAAAGGGAAAGACAACTAACCATACACATGTGAAACACCAAGCTTTTGGAACACTTCAAATTCAAAATGCACTGGCTATTTCAAGAAATGAAATATCAAGGCAACTTTGCAGACTATAAGCATAGGAACAATTGTAGAAGTACATTAGCACAATAAATAAAAGATATAGAGTGAGCCATGCAATAAACTCACAAAATAGAGAAGCCTAAATGCATAATCTATTTAGAAAATATTAATCACAAATGCACTAGAGTTAGAGATTGTATTTAAACAACATAGAAACATTCATGAGCACCAAAAACTCTAAAATAAAAAATTTGAAAGCATGATCAATTGTATTAAGATTTCAAGTTACCCATTACTATTTAAGGCTTACAAAATAAGTCGACACTTATTGAAAATACTTCTACAAGAGTCTTATTCTATTTCTACCAAATTTAAGTTTAAAGTCCCCCCCCTTTCACATTAAAATTATCTATATATATAGCTAAGGCACTACCCAAAACCCTAATAGAAAGCGGATCAAATAGAGTGTGATGTGTTCTATTCTGCTAGGCCTTTTATGTTGGGTCACATCGCTGACCCTAAAAATTGATAGCCTACCTATGTTTTGTGCCTGCAAAAATGAATTCTCCATTATTATGCTCATTTGTCACTCCTCAATAATCATCGTGATGGTTTTACTAAAAATCATGCCAAAAATGAGAAAAGAAATGACTTCATAGATACTAGTTGTTTGGAAGCATTCAACTTTAGCCAAAGAGGATATGTGGCACACAGGTGCGAGAATTAATTTTGAAAGAAAAATTGAACCTCTTTAATTTCCCATGAGACAACCACACATATCGTTTAAGTAAATCTTGGGACCACCAGAAAAAGATAATGTGGTTAGTATCCTTCTAGACATGTGACGCTCAAGTGTATCTTTCAATGAAAAAGAAAAGGAAGCTTGACCCAAAAATGTGATGTGCCACCAAGTGGAATGTGTGCACAACTATAGAGATTTTGATGAAGGGAAAAAGTATCATGCTTTAAAAGGCATGCCATGATGACAAGTGGCAAGCCCGCACAACTCTTCAAACAAAAGTACCGCCAAAGGGAAAAAATTGAAGTAGCAGCAAATTGTAATTTCACAACATAGACATGTGAGTCTTTCCTTCTTGATATCCTTCAAAACTCTATGGTTTTGGTTTGGCGCTCTTTTCATTGATCTTGCACAAAAAGATGAAGGAGTTTGAAGGAAAAGATCTTGCGCCAGACTTGATAAAAATTGTGCCATTTTTCTATCCCTAATTCATGAGGTCATAATTTTCATCTTGCTGCCAAAAATTCGTAATGGCACACAATGTCAGAAAGTTCTTCAAGAGATCTAATTTCAATCCCTTGGCACCATGCCTCTAGCTCATCGTGTTGAGGGATAGATGATAGTTTCAACCTCAAATTTTGCTTCAAAGGCCTCCTAAAATGCACTCTTTTGAAACATATAAAAATACCTAAAAACTGGATTTTTAATTTTTCTCAATTCTTCTCATTCTGCCACTTCTATATTGTCTCTAGTTACTTGATTCACCATCAAAATTTTGAGGAAGATAATGAATCTATGGGTCCTATGATTAATAGTATTGTTGACATCACCACTCTTAAAAAGATGTATCATTAGGATAGTATTCTACTCTTTAACCCTTGTTGAATGGTGTTGAAAATGTTCATAGTGTGTGGTGCAAGAGTTCTCACCCCCCATTTTATATACTCTCCTTAAAATTTTATCAAGTCCTTCAATTTTCCTACATCTAATCTCTTAATCCCTTACCTTATAAATTTTTTTGATGTGGTGTTGATCGAGGGGTTCAACCTCTAATTCATGATTATAAAGGTGTCTTAAAAAATCAAACCATTGAGTGGATATAATGTTATTTTTGTTTGCTTCTTTCTTATTTGAAGCTTCTTCCACCATGATCAGGTTATTTTTTCCAAGGTAGATTAGCTCTTCCAGCCTTGTGTTCACGTATTCATTTTTTTTCTTCTTAAAATCTACTTTTACTTGACTTAATGTTTATCTTTTTCTTGTTTGGCTCTTTCAAATTTTTACTTGTAATTTTGCATTCCTCATCAAACCAAGCATTAGCCATAAGAAATTTATTTTTTCTCTAATGTACTCCACAAGTGCAATTTTAATTAAACTTATTAACTCATGATTGTGGAATCTAGAAAAGGGGTTTTCTCCTTCTTAAAAAGTCTTTCTAGAGTTAACTTTTGAAATGGTGAAAATAGGGATCTAGCCTAAGAATGCAAACTAGAAATTACGAAACTAGAATAATTGATTAGGCCTGATTGGGGGCCCTTGGGAGCACTAGGAACATATCATTTATTATTCTCTTCTAATTTGTTACTAATTGGATATGATTATGTATAGTTAAACTAACAATGCAAGAACTAGGTAAGAGGATGCAAAACTAACAATAATTTCCACAAACACTAAGTTGAATAATAGATATGAAAATTCTAAAGATGGATCTAGAAAGAGGATTCATAAAGGAACATGTGCCTGCAATTTGAGCCTAAAAGTGTTAGTCTATGTTGGTAAGCACCACTAACCTGAAGATGTATAATATAAATTTTGTCAATGGATTCTGAATTGGGATGCCCTATATGTCATCTCCCTAAAATTATTCTAAAAAGTTGTTTAACACTAGAGCTAATTAATTATGCCTAGGGATTTTTGCTTCTTCAAGATCTAGATTTTCATCTTCATCTAGTCTTCATGAATCTATAAATCCTACACATGAGAGAGAGAGAGAGAGAGAGAGAGAGAGAGAGAGAGAGATTGCCTAAGTCAAACCCCGGGTACAAATTAACCTCCCCTACAAAAATGGTGATTAGAAAGAGATAGTTCCATTGATTAGGCAAAGGATAATTCTAAAATAAAATGATAAATTGAAATGTTATATACCTTTTCTACGATCTTCTTATCTTGAAGCTTCATGAAAGGTTGGTGTTGCTAGGTAGGAGTCCATACATGTCTTCATCATGGAGGAAGTACATAAACTTTCTTGAATTGTTAGATATCTCTCAAAATAATAGAAAAGACTAGAAAGACACTTTCTTGGGGATCCTAAAAAAAAGAAAGATTTATTATTCAACTGATTCATATTATTTAATTTGGGCTCTAAGTAAATCAGGTCAATATACAGTCAAGCATTAAGGTTATCTATATCTGAGATCTAAAGGAAAAGAAAATAAAATAAGGGAGTATTCATTTTTCTAGCATGATGGAGTCCTTCCTAAAGCAGGGGAATTCACATGGTTATCACTCAATAATAAAATCCTCATTGCTCAAAGGTTGGAAAAATTAGGGATTGCAAGGAGTTTCAATTGTGTATTATGTGGCTTGCAAGTTGAATCATTAAAACACTTATTACTGCAATGCCCTTTTTACAAGATTGTTGGAGATGGACACAGAGTAAGTTAGATTGGGTAGGACGTCTAGAAAATTCCTTAAAATATTTAATAAGTGGATGGCCTCTTCTTCATAAAGACTCTTTTGTTGTTGTCATATGGAGAATTTCTCTCTTGATATTGATAAGGACTATTTGGTGTGAGAGAAACAAGCGAATTTTTAGAAAATAATATCTTCATATTCACAGTGAGATTAAACAAATTAAAAAATCCATTTTAGAAAATGTGAATGTCTATGTATCAAGAGCGAAAACACTGTCATCGTCTTTCACATATGCATATTCTTAGGTTCTAACAGCTTGACCCCTAATTAAAATGTCATTTAAGGGTTCACTAATATGCAATAATCCAATGATATCAAAACACGCCTTAGTGGAATGAGAAAAATCTGGGAAAATTAGCAATGGGGTGCGTTCTTCGAGATAGTAATGATAAAATCAAAATAGCTTTCACTTCTAAATTGTCATTAGGAACAAATAATATAGTTGACGAAAATTCCATATTACCCAATATCAAATTAGCTATGAAATATTAAAAATTTTCCTATAAAAAGTGATTCACAATTTTTATTTTTATTTTGGGTAAATAAGGGGCTGAAATTGAGATTTTATATTGAAATTAAAATTATAAAAATTAAAAAAAAAAACATTGAAGCAATATTCCTAGAGTAACAAACTAAGTTTTAGTTGCCAAAGTGAAGAAAACAAAATGGATCCCTTTACTCCTCCCAATTGTAACTATAATAAATTATCTACCCTATTGCCTCTTTATTATTGTTTAGCCTATACAAGTATAGCGATTGCAAATTCTAAAAAACCAGAGTAAGACCATGATTACTAAACACCAGGGGATCAAAGGTATTCTTTTCTCTAATCAACACTCAATTAGTTTCAAAGGATGACCCGACAATAGCTACAACCGATGGGGTGACTCTTGCAGTCACTTGATGTTCTTCCACCTCTTTTCCCTTAGAGGATTCCTCGTTTCCCAGTCCATCCAGACTCTCGTCATGTTTGTATTTGAGAGATCAATTTTCCTACTCATCAAAGTCATCACCCAATAGAGCCTCCATGATTGAACTAAACATGGGAGTGTCCACCATGACCTCTATAGCTCTTGTCTTGTCAACTTTTTTCAGCATTCTCAAATGGACAAAGTTTGGTGGTGATGTATACCCTCTTTACCTTTAATTGACGCCTGTTGTCTTGCCTCCAAAATATCCATGTCATACCCATTCTTTCTACATCTGATCCATTATTTTAGTGCCTTTGCTCCTTTGTTGGTTTGTATTAGCTCTGATCAACTAGCCATTCCCGCCTGTCTGAGGTTTGAATTTGAATTAGAGTGCTTCCTTTTTCCATTTTTACTATGATGTGATGTTATTTCTTTGGAATCTTTCAATGACTTATTATGTTGGAAGTAAATTTGTTTATTCTCCAATGTTAGTTCTGGGGATCCATTTCATATTGAGAATTTTGCCACTAGTTTAATCCTGCCCAGATACTAGATTGTCAGCGCGTTATGTGATTATCTTCTTAAAAGTAATTTTTTATGCTCTCTTTTTAGCTAGTTCATCTGCCATAGAATTCCCTTCTTTGTATATATAGTTAATCATCACTTGTTCAAATTTTTTGATCAAGTTTATCATCACTTCCAGTAGAGATTGAAGTTTCCAATTTGGTATCAACTTTTCTCTTACAACATTCATGATAATAGTGGAGTCCCCTTCAATTTTGATCTTAGTTAGATTAATTTTTGAGCATAAAGATAATCCTATTGAAAGATCTTTGAATTTCACCACATTATTTGTATTGTTCTCCAAGGGTTTTGATAGTTCAGATATGGTCTTACCCATGCATGATTGAATCATACATCCTGCCCCTAAGGCCCCTGAGTTCCCTCAGGAATCCCCATCAAAGTTTAATTTATTCCAACAAATAGTGGGTGGGGTCCATTTGCAATTTTCTCTATTTTGTATGCTAGTTTGGCCTCCCCAACCTATAATTTGAGGAGCTTTGAGGCCAAACCCATTCTTTAGCATATTATCATCCCAACTAGTATAGGATTTTGATGTGTTTATGTGGGCATATATTCTTGTGTTCATTGTTTCCACTATAATTGTTTCTATTTTTTTTAACAATGAAGCTTTTTTCAAAGCTTTTCCATGGAAGATTCACCTATTTATTTCCTTCCATAATTCCCATATCAAAATTGATGGGGATATGATCTAAAGATTTCCATATAAAGGCTCTCTTTGAACAAGATAGGCCATGATTTGAATAGAGTTAGAATTTCATTTGGTAAAGCTAATATCAAACCAAGTTTGGCACACATCAATTTCCAGAATTCTAAGGAGAAGGGGCAAGTGAGTAACAAGTGGTTGACATCCTCCTCATTTTTATTTCATAATGAAAAAATTGAAGGTCCCTAGTATTCAAACTTTTAAAACCAATCTGGTGTCAAGATCCTCCCCAAAAAGGCCATCCATGAGAAGATGACAGCCTTTGGTAAGTAGGCTTTGTTCGAACACAATTGAATTGGTAGTTGTGTTTTAATTTGGTCTTGCTGGCCTAAGATAATTTTTTAGACCTCCCTTACACTATACCCACTTGATTTTGCTCATTCCAAATGATCTCATCCCTGCCATGTTTGGGCAGGAAAAATCTATCCTTTAGAATTTGTTTAAGATTGACAATATCCCCCTGTGCTACGTCTAGATCCTCAAATTGTTTCCACTTCCACTTTCCTTTAGAATTGTTCTCTGATGTTTTGATGTAAACTCTAACCTCAACACGCCTTTTTTTGAGAAAATGGTGATGATTCTTTCTGAATCCATCAACTTGCTCATGCTAGGGTATCCTTCCCATGAGTCATTCTAGAATAATACTTTGCTACCATCTTTGATATTCCATTAAATGTGATTTAGGATTATGTTGCTAGACTTGGCTATAAAGTTCCATATGCGGGATCCTCTAGGGAATTCTTGGGCTCTCAATACCTCATCTCCATTGAGGTTTGATAGATATTTTCCTCTAATAATTCTAACCCATTTGAGGTGTTTTTTCTAATGTATTTTCCAAAATAATTTAGCTCCTAAGGATTGATTTTGATCATAGTTACACCGGCCTGGGGGATGGGGGGACGTCGGGACAGGGGGACAAGTTTTGGGGATGGGGTGACAAAGGGGCCTCAATTTGGGGATGGCGGGGGGACGGGTGGGAAGGGGGGGGGGTGTATATAGTATATACTATACATGTGGTACTTAAAATGGTAGTTATGAAAAGATGTATAACAATATAAGAGTGTAAGACATAAAATCATTTAACATCGCATTGTTAAACTTAATATATTGAATCATTGGACATTGCATTGGACATTGAACAATAAATCTTAAATACTCCAATCAGCATAAGAGTTCTACTTATATTAATCAACATAATAAATATTAAATATGAATATCAAAAGTATGAGTATCTAACTCATCATAAAGATGATTACTATATTACAATGTTACATTGAGTTGCATATATGATATATCAAAACAAGTACAAACATCAAATGTCAAAATCAAAATGCCAAGGAGGCCTCTAATCATGCATCTCAGGGTCGGCAAAGTCATCATCATCAGAACTATCTCCAAGGTTAAGAGTCTCTAAAGGAACATTGACCAGCCCTGCATCTAAAGCATCATCATCATCATCATCAATCTGTGATGGCTCCTCTGGCTCTACATCCCATCGTGCTGCTAGGCTCTCCTTGTACACACGTGTCCTACGATCAGTGATACGCAAGGCACTATGTACAAATGAATCTACAAAGCATTTCATTGCAATATAACAAATTAGACGGGCCCCACACATGTTTAGGGTTACAAAGTAACCTATTAAACAAATAAAAAATTTGTATTTTATTTTATTTTTTTACTTGTTGATGCTGCCAGGGCGGGGGACTTCTAGGCATCCCCTTTAGGGTCAAGGGACATCCAGAAGTCCCCTTGTCCCCGTCCGGGACGGGGGGACGTCCCCCACGGGGATGGCGGTGGAATGGCTGCTTCGCCCAATGAGAGGAAACACCGTCCCCACGTCCCTAGTGGGGGACGGGGACGGGGACGGCTAGGTTTTAGGGGGGGACGCGTCCCCGAGTTACTCTGATTTTGATGTAGCTAGTTCTTGATACCTATCCCTCGAAGTTCAAGTGGGTTACATACTTTGTCCCAAACCACAAGGGAAAATTATTTGTTGTATATATTCCTTGCCAAAAGAATTTCCTTAACTTCTTAACTCGATTCAAGTAAATTCCCATTGGCATTGAAATACAAGACATGAGGTAAATAGGAATAGATGCAAGAGTTTCCTTCAACATAACGATTATCCTTGCCCATGAAAGCCATTTTGTTTTCCAAGATTCCATTCTCCTATCTAATTTCTCTCCAATAGGTTTCCATGCTAGGGTGAATCTCAGTTTTTTGTCAACAAGTACCCCTAAATATTTGCAAGGGAGCTTGCCTTCCTTGAAGCCTAGAATGTTTAGAATTTGATGTTGGACCTTTGTTTTGACAAAGAAGGAGATGTATGATTTCTCCTTGTTAGAAACTTGTCCAGAAGCCTTAGCATAATAAGATAATAGTTTTTTCAACTGTAAGGCCTCCCCTATGCTGTCTTTCCCAAAAAATATTGTGTCATCAACAAATTTTTGATGTGTAACTAGTCTTACCGAAGATGTAATCTCCACACCTTTGAAGATGCTTTCTCTTTAGAAGCTACCCAACTTACTTCCAAGAGCTTCAACGATGATAATGAAAAGAAGGGAATATTAGGTCACCTTGTCTAATCCCTCTTGAACTTTCAAAGTATCCATGAGGTGACCCATTAATAAAAATTGAGAACATTGATGTTGAAATGCAATAAAAAATCAAATTTATCCATTCTTTGGAGAATCCAAATCCTTCCACCATTTAACTAAAAACCTCCAATCCACTTTGTTGATATCTAATTTTATAATCATACTTGGTTGCTTATTTTTATAAATTATCACTCCATCAAATAGGGATCGCGACAAAGCTCTGCTCTTCACCTATTATTTTCCCCAAAATCTTTTTCAATCTGTTAGCAAGGATCTTCGTAAGTATCTTGTTATTACCACTGCCCTGATTTCAAAAAAAGGAAATTAATTGGCAGCTGCAGTATGTTGTAGATGAGGCCTGGAAACTGTTACCAAGGTTTGACAGATTTAAGGTAAGTCAATGTTTTCGAGATACAAATCGTCTGACAGATTGGTTGGAAAATTTTGCTTTACAAATCCAGGAGGAGAGCAGAGAGTTTGCCAAGCTGCAATCAGTTAAACAGATTCAGCAAGCTGCAGGGTTTAAAGCTCATAAACCTTTGTTGGATTCACATGTTCCCGGATTCCACCAAGGACAGGTTATGACATGGAAAAGTATGCCTAAGATTATGAAATTCGGCTCATTGCTGGAGTGGTCACATGGTTAACGCATGGGATAATCACTTCATATTACCTTGAAAATTACCTTGGCTCAGGAGTCAGAATTATGGAATCAATTTTAATATGCAAATTGTCGTTTCAGTAAATGATGAAAAGATTTGGGAAACATGTACATCAGCTGGGACTCTAAGAGTCTAAGGTGATTGGCATGTGTAGGCTTCGCATAATTTCTCAACATTCTTTACCCAAGTCATATCAAAACCGCTTCAAGTTAGTTTAGTGATGGTCCTTAAGCTGATGGGAGGAATCAACCAATCAATTTAATTTCGCCCCAAATTTGGTTTAGCAGTACTGGCTCTGTTCTCAGCATATGGCTAAAAGCATTGTGAAGACATCTGATGGTGAACAGGGAAAAAGAGATCCCGCTTCAGGGGACTCTGTAAGGCCAAAATAATGTGTCTAAGGTCGCCTCAAACCTTCTCAGTTTTTGAATCCATTCTTCGGTCGTTTTTGTGCTCTAGGGATATCGTTGTAATACTTTGCGTTTTGGCCGGATATTTGCAATGTATGCCTTATCTTCATAGTCTGGTTTTGAGTCTCCAGGTGGGTTTAGTTTATGGGTTCATAGCGTCCCATGTATGCGGTGTAGGGATCTGTACGTTCTCCGCAGTATTTAGCTTTGAAATTCTCTGTTTTGTAGAGCCTGTGTTCATTGAGGTATGGATATCTTGGTGTTTGAGCGGATCCTCCTTTTGTAATGAAGGGCAATGTAAGACTTCATGTTTTCTATTAACATATTCAGGCATACGCCTTTAAAAAAAATAAAATTAATTTACGTTATTAATAAAATGTATAAAAAATGCACATAATTCTTACGTTTGCAGACATAAATAATCATAATCACTAGCTAATATATTTTCCTGAGGAGACGCTTCCCTTCTCTCTACAATTAATAAGATCTATTTAATCTTCACATCCACAATGGCACTGTAAATGAAAAGTCAGTTCTTTATTAATTCATAGTTGTAAGCTGTTCTTTACCCTGTCTTCAGTTGGATATGGATCCTTCCACAGCTTATAATGGAACTTCAACATCAGTATCTAACAAGAAAAGTACCCACAACATTTCAGCATCCAATTTGACAATGAAAACTAAAGCTGTTAAAACGGTGACAGCATTTGGAAGAAGAGCAAGCCCCGCATCTGCTCCACAATCTCTTCTTAAGAGACCTCAATCAACACCAATGTCAGGGGTGAATTTTTCTGCAGCTAAATCATTATCTGAGGTGAATTAATCAGCAACTTTTAAATCATCATATCTAGAAAATAGTGGATTTACGAAGACAAGGATGGAAAAATTTGTCAAAACCTTTTTTTAAAAAAAATTACCTATTATTGGCTTGATTTTATTGCAGAGACATGGCCAAGCCTTTGTTCCTCGTTCAAAGAAGGTTAAATCAGAGGCTACTAAAGAAAATGGTATTCTTCTTTAATACTTAACTTTTGGGATACTTAAAATAGTTCATTTTTTATTTGTCATCGACCATTACAACATTCAGATCTTAGAATGCATATGATCAATATCTATTTGTTTTTAGATTGTAAGCAATATTGTTTCTTTTGATCACAGAAAATCATGGTTTAAGAGATATCCCAAAAAGGAGAGAGGGTTGTGAGGAAATGACAGTCTTTGTGTCTAATGTAAGCTCTACTTTTTTTTAATAATCCATGCAGAGGTTTTCATTGTTCCAACTTTCAGATTAAGACTTTCATGCTTATTCTGTGAAATGGGTAGGTTCCATGTGAAGCAATAGAAGAGGACTTGAGGAATCATTTCATGAACTGTGGAGAAGTGGTTAATGTCACCATGCTTCAACAGCTTTATCCTTGCCTCCTAAAAAGGTAGGAAATTGTCAATCATGATGTTTTTAAAAAATACAAATGTTCTTCTCACTGACCAGGGTCTATTCTTTTTCATGCTTAGATTTTCATTAACGTTAATTATTAGAATAAATATTTGATCTTGTTCACTGTAATGCAGAGGGGTAAACATTGAATTTGCTACCCAGGAAGCTGCAGAGAAAGCATTGATGATGAGTGGAACATGGCTTATCAATACCAATTTGCAGGTGCCCTCAAATCTTGTAAAATTCTAACTGGATTGAATATGTTACAAATTTCTAGCCACCAAGTACTAATGGTGATTAATTGATGTTGTTGTTTTAAGGTTTCTCCTATGGAAATTGGTGATGAGAGCTCACAAGAATTCAGGGAACTTGTAGCAAAGCTTGCACGTTATAGCAAGAAACTTGAAAATATTCAGAGAAAGCTTTATGAAGTGAAACATAATGTGTTCTGTGAATCTGATCCATCTTCAAAGCATGGAGAGGAGGAAGGGAAATCTTCAGAAAGTTCTGTACATTTATGAAAATTTCGCCTTCTTTGACTTATAGCAAAGAAAGTTCCATGTATACTTCGATCCTCTTATCCAAAGGCACTTCTCGGTGTCATATTTTGTTTAGAAGATAGGTGTATTAGATGAGCGACTTTCAAAGATTTGTATGTAACAAATACAATATCATGCATGTTGAATACAATTCTAAGAATAATGCGGGATCGTGGGTATTTTCATCTTCTTAGATATCAAAGATCAAAAGATCACTCTGCCTCTAGTCAAAATACCAATTCAATATCATAAATGAATCTAGTCATCTTTGTTAGCTCATCAATCAACTAAGACTATCAATTGATAAATAACATTTGGGAAAACTAAAACATTATATCTTTTCTTTGTTTCTATTTAAACCTCTTTGAATTGAATTTCGGTCTCATTGATTTTTGTAAAAATTATATTAGACATCTAAATTTAAGAGAGTGGACTTTTTATTTCTACATTTACTAAACCTATGTTATCTTACATTGCCTTGTCTAACATATCATCATTCATAACAATAATTTTTTTTTAAAAAATACTACTCATAATGTGATAGATCTTATGATTTGATTGGAAATGATTATATATTCATGGTGTTGTCTTATGTAAAATCTTTTTCTTTAGTTATTGATAGATATATCATCTTTATGATGCACTTTTTATAAAACCTTAAGATTAGTTTTACATTATTTAAAAATGTACCATTTTAATTATATTTTATGTATATTTTAACTATAGCACATACATATAGACATTGTGAATATAATTTAATTAGAAAAATATGTGTTCACGAGTATGAAAACTCATCTCAAAATTCATTATACTCTAGTTGAGTATGACAATTAGAATATACTTATACTTTACAAAGATTTCTCGTAAGATTTTATCAATTAAATATAATATTATTTTTTTTATCAGTAAGGGGTCGAGGCCGAGTATTATATATAAAAAGAGTAAAACATACATAGTTCAAGGCATAATTAGAACCATAAAGTATCAAGGGCACTCAAGTAGAGAGCCATCTTTCTCGAAAAACAAACAAAATAGCAAAAAGCATTGGTAAAGTCTCGAAAATGTCCAAGCATTGAACTAGTCAATGCTATACCGCTGTGAAGAGAAAATTCAAAAAACTAATAGTCTACGAAAGCAAAAATCCAAAGAAAGAAAAGCACCTGGGCTAATCTGAAGCTGAAGTGGAATCCTACTTTGAGCTACTTGGGGAAGCAGCCTAGTTTTCCTCCTCTTAAGATTCTGAGTGTGTGTCTTGGTCCATGGGCTCCTCGTCTAGTTCTTGTTGGGCATCCTCTTCAGATTCCTCTTTGTCACCCTCCTCCTCTTCATCCGAGTCGCGGTTAGCTTGTTCTTCTGAATCTTCGTCCTTATCAGAGTCCTCCTCCTCCACCTCGGCAACATCTTATGAGACCGGGCTATCCAATCCATCTATTTTATGATCATATTTGTATTTGAAGACCCATGCTAACTCTTCATCGAGGTCATCTCCGTAGGGGGAATCTAGGCCTTCATCCATGCCAAGGAATTTGGTAAGGAAATTCATCCCTTTTTTCATAAAAGAGAGCCTTAGCGGTTGGTACTCCCACTCCCAGCTCCCAAAGGATGAAAAATCTCCTGCGAGGACCCTTGTAGAAGTTTTGTTTTGGCCCAGAGCCAAAACCTGGAAATGGAGACCCTGTTGTCATTACAATCGGGAGATCCTAGGGAAATGAGGTGTACAGGTCGTCATCGATGCCTACGACCGCCTTATGAAGCCCTACAAGATACTTAGCTTCAAGGAGACGGACATAGATCTCTTCGACATCAATTTTGCTTGCACCAACAACTAGGAGGCTTGCTAAGAAGCCCGCACAAATATCTGTGTTCACCCTATACCTGTGGTTGGTAAGTAAAAAATTTGTGCCCAGAATCTTCTTAATAGCATGTAACACTAACCTTTGATGAAATATACATACTTCCATCAGCTTTTCCTCGTAGACAGGAGTGTCAAAAGAAATCTGGTCAACACTAGCATATAGCTTAATAGGGGAATCCATATTTGCAAATAGAAGATAGTTCACAAAACAAAAAACCTCCTTTCGAAAATGGAAAACTTTTCTTCATAACAAGAAAACAACTTGCAAATGATTATTATTCTGGTAGCAGGCCATTCTGCAAGCAACCCTATCAAGAGCCATCAATCTTTAAGAAACTTTGGCCAATTTCATACGCATCAACAAGACTGATGGAGCTCTATCTACATCACTAAACTAAATAGCAATTTCCCAAGCTCCGATAGGATATATCCAGGCTAAAATAGATAGTGTTGATGCTAATTTTTCGCCAAATACCCAATATTTGCTAAGTACCATACTTGTCGTAGTAGAATCCTCTTGTGAATATGTGTACAATAGGTATTTGGGCCTGAAAAACATCCCATCCATCACCAGTTGAGTGAAACAACTAGATAGAAATTGTTGGCATCAACTAAACTCTCTGCATTCAATAAATGGAGATGTCTTTTCATCTTTGTCAAGGCTTCCAACTTGTCTCAAAAAACTTTGAAGTTGGGTTTCCCTATTCTCCAAGAAACACGCAACCATCATACTGACTCATAACAATTGAGTAGACCATTGGGAAGAAAATTTGAAATTATCAAGACCATTGAAGAGAGGTGTCTATGAAAATGTTCTTCAAGTACCTCCCTCTAGATGCCAAGTCAGCCAATTCATCCGCCATGGAATTCCCTTCACGAAAAATGTGGTTGATTGTTGTTGATTCAAATCTATTGATAGACTGCAAAATAACTTCCAAAGAAGCTTGTAGATGCCAATTTTGTGTTTCTCTTGTCCTTATAGCATTAATTGTTATCATGGAGTCACCTTCAATCTCCAATTTACTCACTCCTATCTCATGCACTAGTGAAAGACCTAATAGTAAGGCCTTGAATTTGGCCATGCTATTGGTGTGATTTTTCAATGGTTTGGCCAACTTAGCTATGACTTTTCCATCTGATGAGTGGATGATGCAACTCGCACTCGATGGGCCTAGATTGCCTTTGGAGGCTCCATCAAAGTTAAATTTGAGCCAGCTCGGAGATGGAGGCTATTGGAAATATTCAAGACTAGCCAAGTTACTGAGAGGGGATGGGTGAATCAGTAACTTCAATAATTTTTTACAAATTGCCAATCTTGACAATATTCCAAATAACATTTAGATCAATAAGCTAACTGCATGCATGAGTAACAGAAAGAATAAAACATTCATAACACTTTAAACACAGAGATTTGGTTACCCCAAAACCTTCCAAATAGAAAGTAAAACTGGGGTGGGGATGATACCCACAAAACTTCAATACTGCAGTATAAAGTTGGCCGGTTAAGGCTTACAATGATCACTTCTGATGATCTGCCCTATTAGGAGCAATTAGGACTGCTAGGTCCACCTTGTTAGAGGATTTACAAACATACAATGAAGTATGCACTCGGTTAAGAGATTTTACAAAAGACTGTTAAGTCTACCTTGTTAAAGGATTTCAAGCTGATTCACCTGTTAGGATGAAACAGTAGATCTCTTACTTGAAACTATACTTGCTAATTGAGATTCTTTGATGTACTGATCACCTTTTGTGATAGATATGTCTCTGCTGCTCCTTATACTGTTGTAGCCCTTTGTAATTTGCCTATCTCTACCTTTCTTCTCTTTTTCACACATTACTACACTTTTGATATGATACAAAACATTGCTTATATATCAATCCAAAATAATTACAAAATAATTACAAAGTCGGCCCTAACACAAATATTACTGAGTCGGCCCAAATATAGTTACAAAGTTCCTGCAAACTAACTCGGTGACTTTCTGATACTCGGCATCCACTGCAATACTCGGCATTGTCATGCTCTTAGTAGGAGTGGAGGCTCGGTCCATACTAACCACTCGGTCATAGTTTCGAACTCGGTAAGCACTGCAAAGCTCTGTCTGCTTGAATTGCTCAGTAAACACTGTGAAGCTCGGTAAGCACACATAATCTGAATAAGTGTTGTCACTAATGACAAACATACTTAATGCCAACAATCTCCCCCTTTGGCATTAGTGACAAAAACACTTATTGCCCAAAACTTATATACAAAATCATGCTGAATCTGTTTTTGATTTTTCAAAATTTGTCTTTGTCAATTTGTTGTATATACATTTTATGTCTCCCCCATACAGTATACATATATACAAGTATCTTATATCTCCTATATCACCTGTTCTCATATCTCTTCTCATATCTCCCCCATTCACCACATACTCTCCCCCTTTTTGACAATAATGCCAAAGGTGTATATACAAATATTTTACACGGAGATGCCAAAATGTGAGAGAAAATTAGAATGTACCTTGCCAATCAGTGCCAGAGTTCTATCCCAATTCTCTTGCAGAATACTGCATGTATGGAGTGCAACTTGGACTTCTGCAGAGAGTTCAATCATGTGATCTGCAATTGAAAACTGATTGTCATGGATCAATGTTTTTGAGTGTGCAATATGCTTCTGCATTGTATCCATGATGGGAAGGATCATGTTCTGAATATCTATTAATGTTGACCTGATCCTTGCATCTTCTCTCAATAACTCTGACTGCTTATCAGATAGGAATCTGACTTTCATATGATGTGCAAAGCTTGAACTAGGTTCAAGTTGCAACTTTTGTGCACTAAATTTCAGATCCTCATCAATTTTATTCAATTTGTCCTTAATTTCCTTAGAGAACTCGGCAACATTACATAGCTTGACAAACAATGATGTTACCTTGGAATAGGAAGATTCAATGTTATTCAAAACTAAAGATAACTCGGCTTGATTTATAGCTATTTGCTAAGCAATATGCTCAAGCACTTTATTGTCAAACTTCTTTTCAGCCTTCTCAAGCAACTTTTCTTGACCAGAAGAGTCCTCATTGAACTTAGTGACTGCCTCTGCCAACTGTAACAAAATGTGTTGAGAGGAATCAACTTCAACACCTATTGTTTCTGTCAAAATATTCTTGGCATCCTCAATGATCTTATATTCCTTATCTCTTTCCTCTTTTAGTTTCTTCTGCTTTGCTTTCTTCTGGAGGAGTTCTCCAACCAATTGCATTTGATCTGCAGAAAGATTTGCAAAATCTAATTGTGGAATTTCTATCTGCTCATCCAAATCTATATCTTCTTCTATATCTTTACTCCTGCTCAAAAATCTTATGCTCGGTTGAACCTTAGGTCCAACTATCATTGTACTTAATGCCTTTGAAGTAGAAGTTATTGTAGACATAGTAGGACTTGCAGTGAAAAATGATAAACTTCCAACTAATGGAATGCTCACTAGAAGACTTGATAAACCCAAAACTGAAGTACTTACTGAAGTAGGACTCAAAATTGTAGAGGGTGCTGAAGTACTTGCTGGAAGCTGCAACTCGGTAGAAGGAGGCTGAAACTCGGTGGATGAAGTGGTAGCCACTTCTGTCATTGATACATTGAGCTGTGCTGAGGATGATTGGACATTTGATGTATCTATTGGTTTTGTCACAATCACACTTGCTGAAGCTATCTCCAAGCTAGATGTAGCCATTTTCACTGGAGAGTGAGGAAGTGAGGCAATTACTTTTGCAGCTATCCGAACTGTATCATCTTCCTCATCATTCTGCTTGGCTTCCTCGGTAGCTTCTTCCTCTACTACTTCTTCTATTTCAACACTATCTAGCTAAACTATTTCTATGGCAGCATCTTCTTCTTTATCTTCATCACTGTCATCTTCAATATCTTTTATCACAATAGTTTCAACACTCAGTTTGTGAAGATGATAGATGTTTTTCCATGTAGTAGTGGCACTCTTTACAACCGATTCTACATTTTTTATCAAAATCAGACAAGTGTTGAATCTAAGTGTCATCTTACTCTCATTTTCTTTCAATGCCTTATTAACTTCATCATTTTTCAAATTTGGCATTAACTGTCTTAAGGTTTGAGCATATATATCTTTGACAGTTTGCCTTGCATTCTCCCATCTCATCTTGACTTTCTCCAATAGAACATCTGGAATTTGTGGAGCCATATCATCAGGTGAGTACTTCCATCGCCCCATTTTCTCAATAACAACATCTTCAATCTCCTTCTACTCTGTCTCTATTCTAATTTTATACTTGAGAGATTTGAAGTTTTCCATTCCAGATCCTTCTCTCAAACTCTTAATGTCTTCTTCAAATGTGGGAGGAGGCCTTTTAAATACTACATCACCACTGTTTTTACCTGCCTTGCCCCTTGTTTTTCTTGTGAAGATTGCAGTAGATTGTTTAGGTGCCTTGGTGATGGTCGCCTTCCCTTTCTTCTTCACAGGTACTTGTTCTTCTTCACTCTCATTCTTTTCTTCTTCTTCTTCAATGTTCTCTCCTTTTCCCTCGGTCAACATTAGAGGTGTGCTAGATTGCATCTTGGCCATCCTCTTTCTACCTTTGTTAACCACCTATGGAAAATTTATGCTTAGTTCTATTCTTATCTTTGCTTCATCATATGTTCCAAAGTATGGAGCCTTTGGATCAACAAGTTGATTTATTAGGGCTTCAATTATGTCCTTGGTTTCATCAATATTTACCTCATAGGGAAGAGGTTTCACCCATACAGTTCTTGGCCTTACTGCTTGAATGTACACTCTGTCACAATCAACCATAAAACAAATATCATCCTTATAATCTTCCACCAACTTTTGTGGAATTCAAAATCTGTTATTCATCTTCTCTTTAAAGGATTCAAAATAGTTATCCATTATGCTCACAAAATTCTCTCCCATTTCAGCAATGTACTCATTTATCTGATACAGAACAGGCACATCTTTCCTCCATTTTACCATGCCTTTTGATGGGAAAAACTTTTGAGCATAGAAGAATAAACAAACCAACAGTGAGCCAAACTTACATGGATTGTTCTTTGAAGTTTGAATGCTCTCCATATTCTTGTTGAACTACTTCAACAACAAATCTACTAGGTCAAATGACAAGTTGTTCTTCACAATTTTGTAAGCTAGGTCAACTGCTTCACACAGAACACTATTCTGCCGACTAGAACTGTATATCTTGTGAGCTATGACATATGTCCCAAATTTCAATTCTGCATCGGTTATACTACTTATCTTCATACCTCTACCATCCCACTCAGCTAGGGTTTTCTTTTCCAGCTCTGCCCGACCTAGGGTTTTTGTAGATTTTTCCTTTAATGCTTAGTACGGAAGTAGGTAAGTTTGGCATTATATAGGACAGGTTGTCATCCACTATTGCATTGATTGCTCGGTGAAGACTCCGCAACTCAGCGAATATAAGAATTCATACTGCTCTGACTATACTCGGTAACCACATGAAATTTGGTTACTCCTGACCTTGCTCAGTGGTAACTGATACCGACCTTCTTAGTGATCCTATTGTATCTTGCATACAGATTTAGATCTTTCTTCCTTTCAATTCTGGAACTATTTTGGAATATGTCTATGAAGATATAGTTTCAGTGCTTTCTTGGAGACTTAGTTGGAATTGATAGAGCCACCCACTTCATGAGTGACTTCATTACTTGGACTATTTTTCTTGGTAGGTTTAGGAATCCACTGTTGTCTCATCTGCTTCCTGATGCTATCTGCTTTAGCTTTCTTTTCATCTTCAACTCTGCCTGTATTCATGCAATTTTTAGCTATATGACCAAGTTCAGTGCATGTATAACATCTTATGGTAGTATCCCTTTTTCTGAAGTGATGCCTTACACAATTTATGCCAATGTGTCCATATTGTCCACAGTAATGACACCTACACCAAGTGTTGTAATCCCAACCAAATATTGCTCTCACAATCTGTTCTGCTAGATTGGATGTTTTAGATCTGCATTCTGATGCTTTGTGACCTTGTTTGTTACATTTGTGACATTTGCCTTCAAATCTTGGTTTCTCCTTGCATTCATTTGCTTTATGACCATGCTAATTGCAATTGTAGCCTTTTCCATTGAATTTTTCTTTTCCATTGCTCCAACATTTGTTTGAAGTATGACCTATTTTGCCACAGTGATTACAAGTAGGTTTCTGATTCTTTTGAGTACCTTGATTAAAGGATTCACCTTCCTCTTTGTATCCAAGTTTTGCTTTTCCTTTTTGCTTATGTAGTTGATTCATATCTTCTTGAGATTTCATCATTCTCTCATTGATTTGCCTTTCAATGTTTAGGTCATTCACCAATCTTAAATTGATTTGCTTTTCAGATCTCAGCTCCTCTGTTATCCTTTCATTTTCTGATCTCAGAGTCAAGATTTCTTCATTTGTATTGGAGACTTAATCAATAAGGTTTTCTAGCTGAAGAGTTTGATTCTAGATTTCATTGTTCTTTCCATCTATTTCATCTTTCATCTTATTTCTTTGTTCCAAGATTTCACAAAATCTTGTTGACTGAATTTCCTGTTCTCTTTTCAATTTTCTTACTTCTTCTTGCAGAGATCCATTCTTTTCTAGGAGTTCTTTGATTGCATTGTTTGCTTCATCTGAGTTGCTTGAAGGGAAAAAAGCTTCAATCTTTTCTTCAACATACTAGTGGTCATTCATCTGATTTGTAAGTTCCTTCCTTCTTTTTAGGGATTGGGAAAGATGCTCTTTTGCTTCCTTGAGTTGAGCTATGGCCATTTCCAGATCTAGCTTTTCATTTTCAATTACTTTGTTAAGTCTGAATATCTCCATTGTCCTGAATCTTTGCTCAAGCTGTCAAGCTTTATCTTGAGAACCACAAAGCTCTGATACCAATTGTTGGAAATATTCAAGACTAGCCAAGTTACTAAGAGGGGAGGGGTGAATCAGTAACTTCAAAACTTTTTACAAATTGCTGATCTTGACAATATTCCAAATAACATTTAGATCAATAAGCTAACTGCATGCATGAGTAACAGAAAGAATAAAATATTCATAACACTTTGAACATAGAGATTTGGTTACCCAGAAACCTTCCAAATAGAAAGTAAAACTGGGGTGGGGATGATACCCACAAAACTTCAATACTGTAGTATAAAGTTGGCCGGTTAAGGCTTACAATGATCACTTCTAATGATCTACCCTGTTAGGAGCAATTAGGACTACTAGGTCCACCTTGTTAGAGGATTTACAAACATACAATGAAGTATGCACTCGGTTAAGAGATTTTACAAAAGACTGTTAAGTCTACCCTGTTAAAGGATTTCAAGCTGATTCACCTGTTAGGATGAAACAATAGATCTCTTACTTGCAACTGTACTTGCTAATTGAGATTCTTTGATGTACTGATCACCTTCTGTGATAGATATGTCTCTGCTGCTCCTTATACTGCTGTAGCCCTTTGTAATTCGCCTATCTCTGCCTTTCTTCTCTTTTTCACACATTACTACACTTTTGATATGATACAAAACATTATTTATATATCAATCCAAAATAATTACAAAGTCAGCCCTAACACAAATATTACTGAGTCGGCCCAAATATAGTTACAAAGTTCCTGCAAACTAACTCGGTGACTTTTCGATACTCGGCATCCACTGCAATACTCGGCATTGTCATGCTCTTAGTAGGAGTGGAGGCTCGGTCCATACTAACCACTCGGTCATAGTTTCAAACTCGGTAAGCACTGCAAAGCTCGGTCTGCTCAGATTGCTCAATAAACACTGCGAAGCTCGGTAAGCACACAAAATTTGAATAAGTGTTGTCACTAATGACAAACATACTTAATGCTAACAGGAGGCCTCCAAACATATGATGCTCTCAATGCTTGGTTAATCTTGCTTCCTCTGCCTAGAGAGATGGGGGTCTTGAGTCCATACCATCTTTTAAACATTTGATCATCCCAGCTTGTATAGTATTTATGTTCAGCTGATTGAGCTTGAAGGTGGGAATTCATCACCTCTACAATACTTGTTTCAATTTTGTTGAGAATAGAGTCTAATCCCATAGTTTTCTCTTGAAACAATCTTCTATTCCTTTCTTTCCATATCTCCCATAACAAAATAGATGGGGATATAATCCAAAGGTTGCCACATAAGCTATTGCCATAAAGTTTGGGCCAAGATAGCAATAATTGAAGGATCTCCTTTGGAAAGGTTGCCAGCCAACCTAATTTTGAGCATAGCTAATGCCAACAATCTATAGCAAAGGGGTAGGATAATAATAGGTGATTGACATCCTCTTCACTATTATAACAGAATGAACATCTAGAAGGGCCTTGGTACCCCATTTTGAGGAATTTGTCTGCAGTTAGAATTCTTCTCTGAGAGGCAGCCCAAGTGAATAGACCTATTTTAGGGAGACAAGCACTGTGCCAACATAATTGTAAAGAAATTTCAGCTCTGTTCATTTTACAACATTCTGACAGGATATTATATCCATCCTTGACATTATAAACCCCTGATTTTTTTCCATTCCAAATGATCTCATTCTAGCCCTGTTTAAGAAAGAAGACTCTGTCTTTAATCAGGCTTTTTAACATACTTAATTCTCTTGGGTCCAAATTTAGTTCTGAGAAGTCCTTCCATTGCCAAGAACCATCCATAGAGGAAGTAGTGGAAGGAATAATGTAGTCTTTAAGAAGAATACGCCAAGAAGCCGAGCAGATTTGACTGATCTGATTTGGTCCTAACATCGAGTTAATGCTAGGAAGCTCACCCCATGAATCCTCCCAAAATCTAGCTACATTTCCCTCTTTTATGTTCCAAAAGACATTGTTGTCTATTACGTGCCTAGATTTGATTATGAAATTCCAGATTCTTGAGCCTCTTGGGAGAGTTTGGATGTGAAACACCTCTTCAGATTAGTTACCAAGATATTTACCCCTTAGAATTCTAACCCATTTTAAGTTCTGGTTCTTCATGATTTTCCAATAAAGCTTGATTTTGCCATAATTGATTCTTAATGCCCGTTCCTTCAGCTGTTTGAGATTTGCAAATTTTGTCCCATGAAATGAGTGCAAATTTCTTATTTGTATTTGTCCCTTGCCAGAAGAATTTCCTTAATTTTTAAACCATATCCATATACCCTTCCATAGGCAGAGAGAGGCAAGACATTAAATAAATAGGGACTGCTGATAATGTTGCTTTTATCATCACAAGTCTGCCTACCCAAGAGAGCCATTTGGATTTTCAATTATCCATTTTTCTATCTAGCCTCTCATTGATGGGTTTCCAGACTTTGGTAGACCTTAATGTTTTGTCTATGGGTATGCCCAAATATGAGCATGGGAGGGATCCTAATTTGAAAGCCAATACCTTTTCAATCTATTGCTGAAGTTTCTTTTTGGTATGAAAAAAAAAATTTGCTGATTTTTCTTTATTAGCCACTTGGCTAGAAGCTTTGGCATAATTGTCCAGTAATGAATTGAGCTGCTTAGCCTCCTGAATGCATCCTTCACCCAAGAGAAGGATGTCATTTGCAAACTGCTGGTGAGTGACAGCTTTAACAAAGGAGGTAATTTCAACTCCTTTAAGAAGATTCTAATCTTGTAATCTAATCAAGCCATGCCCCAGAGCTTCTGCCATGATGATGAATAAGAAGGGAGAAAGGGGATCCCCTTGTCTTATGTCATTGGAGCCTTCAAAAAACCCTTGTGGAGAACCATTCACTAAAAGAGAAAATTTAGGAGTAGAGATACAATGAAAAATCATATTAATCCAAGCCTTAGAGAAGCCAAAGCTTTCCATGCATTTAGCTAGGAATCTCCAATCCACCTTGTCATAGGTTTTTTTGATATCTAATTTAATAATCATGCTAGGTTGTTTGTTATGTTGAATAGAATGAATTACTTCTTGGGCTATAATAATGCCATCAAAAATTGATCTACCCGAAACAAAACTAGTATGTTCCTCCCCAATGATCTTGGGAAGGATAGATTTCATTCTATTAGCTAGGGCTTTAGAAAGTATCTTGTAAATTGTATTGCAGAGGGCAATTGGTCTATATTCATCCATACAAGAAGCCTATTCTTTTTTAGGAATTAAAGCAATGAAAGTGTTGTTAATTTATGTTACAAATAAACCTGAGCCTCTAGCAGCCTCCAATACTTATGTAAGATCTTTCCCAAGGATACTCCAACAATGCAGGAAAAAACTAGGCGGGAAGCCATCTAGGCCTGGGGCTTTGTCTGGGGCCATCTGAGATATGGTGTTCCAGATTTCACTTTCTAAGAATGCTTTTGATAGCATTTGATTATTTGCTTTTGAAATGAGCTTAGGGATGTTATCCAGTAGGTCTTGTTGACTTTTGAGTGGAGAACTCACCGAATTGTTCAACAGTTTTGAATAAAAGCTTACAATTTCCTTTTGTATCTCCTTTTGATCTTCCAAAAGAACACCTGAAGAATTTTTTATCTACATAATCCTATTCACATTTCTACAGTTCTTGGTACTGGCATGAAAAAATTTGGTGTTCTTGTCTCCCTCTACCAACCAACATTTTCTAGATTTTTGTCTCCAAAAGATTTCCTCTTTAGAAAGGATATCTTCCAAATCTCTTAACAAAACTTTCTCTTTTGCAAATCGATCTTTGATCCATCTCAAATTGCATAATGGATTGATTCAGACTTTCTAGTTTTTGCTCTATATCCTCTTTTGAGGCAAAAATGTTCTTGAAATGTGTTCTATTCCAGATTAAGAGATGTTTCTTTATATATTTCAATCTAGCCACAAAACAAAATAACTTGGATCCTTCCACTTTACACTCTAACCACCATTCAACAACCAAATCAACAAAGTTTTCCTCCTTTAGCCACATGTTTTCAAATTTGAAGGGACAACCTTGGGGTTTGTTACCCTCCAATATATTTAATTGAATAGGAAAGTGATCAGATCCTGAAGTGGGGGAAATGGAAGCCTTTAAGTCAAAGGGAAAGGTTGTGATATCACGTTTGAAGAGGAAATGGTCCAATTTTTTTGAAATGCTGCAGATGCCCATTCTTCTATTAGACCAAGTAAATGAACCATTCTCCAAATCAATCTCCATCAAATTCTCTCTTTGCTGCCACTCCTTAAAATTTTTTTGAGATTGGGAGACTCTGTGAGAGCCACCTAGTTTTTCAAAGGGATGACTGATTGCATTGAAATCATCCCCCACAATGAAGTAACCTGCCTGCAAGTTTGCAAAACATTTAGAAATTTCCTCCCAAACCTCCAATTTCCTTTTATTAGAAATAGGACCGTAGACATTCACTATGTGCATGTTGAGATTAGAGTGTGAGCTTGCAATATTCCTACCTATCCAATTAGAGCTGCTATCCAAGGGGCTGAAGGAAGAAAGTCTTGTGTTCCATAAAATCGCTAGTCCACATGAGGATCCAATTGCCTCCACTCCTGAAGCACTCCAGTCACCTAAAGACTTTGTGAAATTAGATAATTGCTCCTTATTCATCTTTGATTCTTGGATTAATACAACCTCGGCTTGTTGGAAACTGCAATTGAAGCAATTGTTGTATTGTTATTGATGTCAAACCTTAACTGGTAAGACTATTGCTATTTAAGAAAGTACTATATCTATTTGATTGTTGTGAAGGGGATAGGCAAGGTTGGTAACAATAGCACCTAAGGAAAGGTTGAGTTATCTTGAAATTTCAATGTGTACTTGATTATGTGGCACAATGATAAGACAATGTATTGTTTATCTAAGTAAGGATGAATTCTAAACTGGTAGGCTTAACTGAGAAAAAGTGAAGAAATCTAATTTAAGTTGAGTGATGTTAGTGTCGATCGAGCTAGTATATGCCCATTAATAGATCCACTTAATAGATAGACTTGACCAAAAGATATTCAAATGATTCTTGAGCCCATTAATAGATCCAAAAATTAAGTCACGGGCATTAATATTTCCACTCTAGGAGAAGCCAAATAAATCCCAAATTTTTATAGCAAAGGAACAATATAAGAAGATGTGTTTCACAACTTTAGGGGTCCTATAGATAGAACAAATACCCATGACCCCCCAAGGTAGCTAGGCCAACAATCTGTACAAAAGAAAGAGTCAAAAGAAGAATCTTTTTTTAGGTTCAATTAATCGACACAATGTTTCATCAATAGTCTTAAGCCAAACTGAATATTCCAAGTCCTTGAGTTCCAAAATTTATTCAAATATGAACATACATAATCATTATCAACTAGAGCAGAGTAGATATCTATATCTTTGATGCATACCAGTGGGGATCCTTCAACCCATTTATAAGAAACAAACCTAGATACATCAAAAGAGAGATCTTGACCAGAGAAAAACATTAGCAAGCATTTCTAAGAGTAGAGTAGGTTCTCCATTGAGTGTGAGGGAGAGAAAATCTATTTTGTAGTTCACACCATCCCACAAGTTCTCCATTATGAATAATATCCCTCAAGGTATTGATGCCCTTGGCAACTCATGCCTTAGCAGAGCACCCCTGTAATTGTACCAACCTCTTACCCCTATGCTTTAGGTTCCACCAAATGGACCTCTCACAACATATACTATTGTCAGAAGATAAGAGATTATTAGTAGCTAGAAATGGTGACTTGAATGGATGGCAATCTTGGTTGGGTTGCTTGGATTGATAGGTTGATTGACAAAAATGATGACATCTTTCAATAATTGTATCTACGGTGTTCAATTTTGTATATTTGTATGCAGTATTTGATGTATATCATGTATATCAGCTGATGTATAAATTGTTCAATAGTTTTGGTAGGTTGTGTTGTTGAGTTACTATTTGTTTTTATGCTCTAGGACGTGCAACAAGTTGTTGATATAATGTAATCTAGTATATGTATCATCTTTCATTATACTTTATAGAAAAAATTAATTTTAATTCAACTAACCATTAGTGAAAGATATTACAATGAGAACATATGTTGAACTTTAGATTTACATGGAAAACCCAATGCAAAAAAAATAATAAAAAAATTGTTGAAAATATATTCACTATATGAATAATTGATTATAATATAATTTTTTTTAGGTTTACAACCTAGGAAGAGCACTGCTCCCTAATGAACAACTTGCACGATAAGACACACTACTTTAGAGCAAGATACAAATCTAAAAAAACTACCAAAAGACAACACAATCTTTTACTAGGCATAGGGAAATGATCAAATAAAAAGATATAGAATCTTCTTATCACACACTAAAACAATTCTATCAAATTTGCACTCTTCTACCTTTTCTCTTTCAACTTCACATTACTTTTCCTTCACATTCGACCCATACATACTTCACATCTATTACATATCAAATTCATCCTTTCAAGCACTCGTATATTCTAGCTTGATCATTAGAAACTCATCAAGGGTGCAGGCTGCAAAAAAATAAATAATGTTTACACAAAGTTGGTCAAAATCCACCCAAGACACCACTTCCATGTTATTATTTTTTGGAATATATTTCAAGTTATTGATTTTCTTGCCATTACAATAGTATTCCCAATGATTATTTACCTTCTTGTTGTAGCTATAAGTTGACCTTTCATTCTCCTACGAGGCCCCTTGGATGAAGATGACTTGGAATCTACTTTTAAAACATAGGAATATTATGCTTGTCATTAAAAATGGCTTCTTCTATATGTTTCGTTTTACATTGACCTACCTCTTTATTTCCCTTTAGCTAACCAGCTAAAAAAAACCTAAAAAATTAATGGCTTTAAGAGACTCGTGGAAATTATATTTCCTTTCTCATGCATAATTATCTCAAGGAAGGTTGCAAATGCATGCATGCACTCCTAGTTTACATGTAAGTATGAAAGATAGAAATAAGAAATGAATATTAAAGATGAATTTTGTTGAGGGTGCCACCAACAATTTATATGTCCTTTTTCTCAATGCCACATGATATGATAGCCTCAAACTTATCAATTTTCACATATATATAAATTTTTTGTTTTTGTTTTTGTTTTTGTTTGTTTTTTAATATTTGTGTGTTTGTAGGATATTTAATTTTCATTTCTAAAAATTAACATAAAAAATTAAGTTGATACTCATATTCTGTATAAGTATAGAAGTGTAAGAAAAACTTGTTAAGAACATGAACTTTGATAATAAAACTAAATTGAAATAAGAAAATAGAATATGTTGAGTGTAGAAATAAGATCAATAAATATTAAAGAAGAGTTTTAAAAAAATAACATTTCAAGTATGTTACCTAACCCTAAATAAATAATGATTTCTTAGAGGAAAATCTTTTGAGACATTTTATTCCTTTTATTTTTAAAAGTTTTAAATAAATTTTAATCCCAAATTTATATTCTCATCATTACTCATTTTTATCAATTCAATTACTCTAATCTTTGTTTAGTTATAACATATAAAGTATGATCAATAATAGATTAAGATTGAGGTTTCATGCAGGGGTTGCTCAGATTTTGTAGTGCATTTCAACTTAAAAATGTAGGCTCCTAAATATAAGAAGCTGACCTTCCCATGAATTTCATAATGAAAAATGATTGGAAAATGGCGACTATTGCAAGCTTCCGCAAATACACTAATGGCTTCCATGAGGAGAAAAGATACCAGAGATGGATGGGAAAATGGCCCTCAGAAAGGAAGAAGGAAACAAACCAGAGAAGTCGTTGGCTTCACATTTGGGAGAAGACTTGGAATGCAGACCACGACAAGTAGGGAATATCCCAGGTATGTCACTCTTGTCATTACATTAGAACTCAACCGCTCCAACATAATAAAACAGAGTTCCATCTGCATAGGGGATCCCATAATAAAAATGGGTCTTTTTTTAAGTTTTCAAAAAATGGGTTCAACCCTGCATCAGGGAGAGACAATACTCTGAATCCCAACTTAATACCCATATTCCCAACATCTTCAAGGGGCATTCTGATCAATCCTCCTCTGCCAAAAAAAAGCTTGGATGGACACTTATTGGAAGATTCATAGAAGAAGACTTGCCCTATTAGGGAACCTGAACCGAAATCCCCAGAGTTGGGGAACTTCTAAAAAATGGTTTCAGATTTGGAGACCAATCCACAAGGATGATACCCGAAAGGGATTCAACGAAGCTCCATTGGACCAAGATGGGGAAGGCAATAAGGTAGACTCTCTACATATTGCAATGGAGAAGCCAGTATCAACAAGGGATCAAACTCCTTCGATCACCTTTCCGAAGGAAATGCTAGCTGAGAGGAAGGCATTCCTCTTCAAATATGCAATCATTTGCAAATTCTTGGAAATCAACATGGAATATGATGTATTCCACAGTTGGGTATCTACAAACTGGTCGAATTCTGTACAGATTTACTCTTTAGATAATGAACTGGGATATTTTTTGGTCATTTTTGAGGATAAATTGTCTCGAGACAAGGTTTTCTGAAACAAAAAATGGTTCTACAAATCGCAGGGTCTACATATGCAATACTGGACACCCAACTTCAACAGCAAGGATAATGTCAGCAAGTTCATACCCAAGTGGATCACACTACAAAACTTACCTATGGAATACAAAGGAAAAGAGATCATTCATATTCTGGCTAATAAAATAGGAATTTATCTCGACCATCACATAGAATGCTCTTCTACTTCTATGAAGATATGTTTGCTTGCAAGTCTAGAACAGGAATTCCCTGCTTCAATTAAAATTATTTCAAAACAAGGCAATTGGATTCAACTCATTTCCCAAGGGATTGAGAATCTTCCCATATCTGAGGAAAGACACCATGAGTTGGAGATGGATAAAATAATCAGGGAGCTCCATTCAGATTTGGTAAGAGATCAAGAAGGTTATACGAATCTCTCATTTTCTCATCAAGGAATGGAGATGGTTGGAGACTTACATTTAGAAGTTACAGATGTTTCAGAACTGTCGTAGAACCACAATGTTTGAGGAGACCATTTAAGTTGGGAAGAGTCAACGGTCTTGGAGTCTTTTATCCAAGTGTTAGGTTGGGTCATGCACAGGTTTGCAAAACAACCCCATCAACATGGTCTTACAATAATTTACCTAGACAAGGCTTCCAATAGCCGCCAGGATTCTCTCTCGTCCAGGAGTCTTCAGGACTCAGCACTGCCTCATATTTCTTCCTTGATTCTAGGTTTTTGATGTTTTCTCAAAGCATCTTCACTTTTTCCCTTGCATAAGAACATCTTCTTGAAGCCTTTCAAGTTCAATCCTTTAACTCTACAGCAAATCATTCTTCAATGGGTATCGGAAGTCCAATTGGATTTGATAGAGGAAATAGCAGATCAAGTAATGAGCAAGGAGGAATCTTTAGATCGACCCCTGCTGCCATTGGAGATGTTGTTGGAGAAGTCAGCGTCCTCAATCGATTTGGAAAAGGAAAACTTAAATGCAGAAGAAGCAACAGAAGAAGATGACATTCTCAAGATTAAGTTATGTGACCTCAAAGCCTCAACCAAAACAAAAAGTCCGACCACAACATCTTCTTCACCAATCTTTCAAGGGGTTAACCTTCAAACTCCTAATTCACCATCTTCTTCTTACTCGGGGCGGAGAACATCTTACAGATTGAGACTTAAAGAACAAAAAGAGATGACTAAGTGGCTAGCCCCTCAAATGGAGAAAACCTCATCCACATTTAGAGTCAAAGGAGGGTTAATTAATCTCAAACCATTAGAAGCAAACATGGATCACCTCAGTATTAATAATCTACAATCAGACAGAGGCATACTTTCTCAAGAGTATGAGGAAACACAGATCCCCCCAAAACTTTAGGTAGTTTATGATCTTTTTGGTGATACAACATTAGAACAACCAATCGGGGATTCTAAGAAGTTAGCATATGTGGAAAGGCTTCTAGATGAGGATTTTATTGAGGATGAAGAAAGACTTATAGACATCTCAGTGTACACCCAAGAAGAATCAAAGGAAGATCACCGACAAGATTATTCACGAAAACACAACAGCCTAGGACTAGTGCAATCTATTCTAGATTGTCACATGGATTGTGGAAAGATCAAAAAGCAAGGGAGAGGAAGGAAATCTAATGCATCACTCAGGAAGGAGGTTGGTGAGGAATCAGATCAAACCAAAATAACATCATACATTAATGTAGGGAAGGGGAAGTTCCTTCCCAAGTTGTAATGAGAATCATCTCCTAGAATGTTAGGGGACTTAATGCCCCTAACAAATAGCGTTTGGTCAAACGCTGTATCATAACATCTAAAGGAGAATTAGCTCTACTGCAGGAAACAAAGATGGATAAAGAAAAATTGGAAATCTTCGCCAAGAATTTAGGAGATTGGAAGGTTCATAGTGTTGATGCAATAGGATCCTCAGGTGGCTTATCGGTTCTATGGAATCCAAGGTTTTCTTCTTTCATTCCAATGGATCATGGATCAAATTGGATAGCTGGGAACCTAATTAGTACCAAATCCAATTTAAATATTCATACAGTAAATGTATATGGCCCCATCTCAAACAAGAAGAAGGCAGAATTATGGACAGAAATCTCTAATTGCTTTGCTCAATGGCCAGAGGACAACTTTATAGTGGGGGGTGATTTCAATGCTATAGTTCATGCATCAGAAAAATTAGGGGGATCTCTTAGAACCTCTCAGTCACAGAATGATTTCAGGGATTGGTTACAAAAAGAGAGTCTTATAGAGGTGGAGCTACAAAATGGCTCCTTCACATGGTCAAACTGAAGAATGGGCATATGCAACATCTCAGAAAAACTGGATCATTTTCTATTTAAAGGAGACCTTTCAGAATTCCCTTTTGACTTAAAAGCCTCTATCACTCCAATTTCAGGATCTAATCACTTCCCTATTCAGCTTAACATTCTTGAGGCCAACAGACCCTTGGGATGTCCTTTTAAATTTGAAAACATGTGGCTTAAAGAGGAGAATTTCTTGGAGCTCATAGATGAATGGTGGAAGGATTTCAAAGTTGAAGGTTCTAAATTATTCTTCTTTGTCTCCAAACTGAAATACATCAAACAAAACCTCCTCATATGGAATAGAACTCATTTTAATGACATCTTCGCATCAAAATTGGAGATTGAACAAAAATTGGAGAATCTGAATCTAAAAATAATGCAATTGGGATTGGACCATGATAGTTACTTAGAAGAAAAATCTCTCTTAAGGGACTGGGAAGATATCCTAGCTAAAGAAGAAATATACTGGAAACAAAAATCTAGAGAGTCTTGGCTAGCTGAAGGAGACAAGAATACAAAATTTTTTCACTCAAGTACAAAACAGAGGAGAGGCATTAATAGGATTTCTCAACTCAAGGATGCTACTGGCTCCATATTGGAGGATCAGAAGGAGATCATCAAAGAAATCATCAGATATCACTCTTAGCTTCTCAATTGTTCTATCTCATCTCCCTTGAGGATTCAACAAGGGTTATTGGAAAACATCCCAAATATCATTACTGATGCAGATAATCAAATGCTATCCAGACCCTTTCAGGAAGAAGAAATCTGGCATACTATCTCCCAGATGGCTCCAGACAAAGCCCCAGGACCGGATGGCTTTCCTCCAAGCTTCTTCCTTCATTGCTGGAGCATTTTGGGCAAAGACCTCACTGATGCTTTGGAGGTCGCAAGAGCTTCAGGTAGATTTCTAACTAAAATCAACAATTCTTTCATAGTGTTAATACCTAAAAAAGAACAAGTCATTAATTTGGATGACTTCAGACCAATTGTTCTCTGTAACACAATTTACAAAATTCTCTCTAAAGCTCTAGCAAATAGACTAAAAAAGGTCTTAGTCAAACTAATTGGGGAGGAATAGACCGGTTTTGTCCCGGGTAGATCAATTCTAGATGGGATAATCATAGCCCAAGAAGTGATACATTCTATCCAGCATAACAAGCAATCCAACATGATTATAAAATTGGATATCAAGAAAGCCTATGACAAGGTCAATTGGAGATTCTTGATTAAATGTATGGAGCGATTTGGGTTTTCTAAAGCATGGATCAATTTGATATTTTATTGTATTTCAACTCCTAAATTCTCTGTCTTGGTGAATGGATCGCCACAAGGCTTCTTTGAAGGCTCTAATGGCATCAGACAAGGAGATCCATTATCACCATTCTTATACATAATTATGGCTGAGGCATTAGGGAGAAGTATGATAAGTTTGCAGGATCAAAACCTAATCGATGGCATTACAATATCCTCATCCATTCAGCCAGTTATTCATCAACAATTTGCAAATGACATTATTCTCATGGGTCAGGGGAGTATCCAGGAAGCTAAGCAGTTTTCCAAGATACTAGATCACTATGGACAAGCTTTAGGGAAACTAGTCAATAAAGAGAAATCAGTGGTCTTCTTTTTCCACACAAAAAAGAAAATCCAACAGAAAATTGTAAATATTCTAGAATTTAAATCAGGCTCTCTCCCATGTCCATACCTGGGCATCCCGATTGACAAATCACTCAGAACAACATTAGTTTGGAAACCTCTCAATGAAAAGATGGATAATTGGAAAACCAAATGGCTATCTTGGGCTGGGAGATTAGTCATGATCAAAGAAACATTGTCAGCAATACCAATATACCTAATGTCTTGCCTTTCACTTACCATAGAGGGATATATGGATATGGTGAAGAAACTTAGGAAAATTTTTTGGCAGGGTACAGATACTAAGAGGAAATTTGCATTAATCTCATGGGATAAAATATGTAAACTGAAATCTTCAGGCGGCATTGGCATTAAAAATCAATTATGGCAGAACCAAGCTCTAGGTGCAAAGCTTTATTGGAAAATAGTGAATAATCAGGACCTCAAATGGACTAGAATTCTCAGAGCTAAATATTTAGGCAACTTTAATAAGGAAGATATAGTCAGAATCAAAGAGTTCCCAAAAGGCTCGAGAATATGGAACTTCATAGCTAAATCAAGACATATTATTGACAATAACATATCTTGGAATATCAAAGATGGAAAGGAAGCAAGATTCTGGGAAGACTCTTGGGATGGACATCCAACCATCAATTCACAGTTAGGCCCCAATCAGATCAATCATATTTGCACTTCATCTTGGGGACCACATCTCAGAGATTATATCATCCCTTCGTCCTCTACTACTATAGATGGTTCTTGGGAATGGAAAGACTTCTCATCACTTCAATTAGATCTAAGAGAGGTAGATAAGCTCAAAACATTGATCAAAGATAGGCCCTTTCTTCTCAAACAAGGAAAAGATGAAATCATTTGGAATGGGGCAAAATCAGGATCCTACAGTGTCAAAGAGGGTTACAATCTAATAGCCAAATCATTCACATCCAAAACAGAAGAGATCCCAGCACAATTATGTTGGAACAAGGTTGGACTCCCAAAAGCTGGGTTATTTATGTGGGCGGCATCCCAGGGTAGAATTTTAACTGCAGATAAATTTATTAAGATGGGATATCAGGGCCCATCCAGATGCAGTATGTGTCTCAAGAATGAAGAGGACGTAAATCATCTATTATTATCATGTCCCTTTGCTAAAGATTGTTGGTACTAGCTTTATTCAAGATTAGGATGGTCATCAACCCCCCCCCCCCCCCCCAATTAATTTACTCCAACTTTTGATATCATGGCCACAAATCATGGGAGGAAGTTTATTTAGCAATCTATGGATGATCTCTCCATCAATTTTGATCTGGGAGATTTGGAAAGAAAGGAATAGAAGATTATTCCAGGATAAATTTTTGAAATTTGAAACTATAATTAACAAATTGGAGGCAGCCATAGTTGAGGTAATGAAATCTCGGATCCAAACTCAATCAGCACAACACAAATTCTTTACCAGTTGGGATGATCAGATGACAAAAAATTGGTTTGGATTAAAAACTCCAATCACCATAGGCAGAGGAAATAGAAGAAATCAAGAACTAAGGAAGGCATGCGTCTGAAACCCCCCCCAATTGGATGGTACAAATTAAATTTTGATGGAGCTTCTAAAGGTAACCCAGGCCCCTCAAGAGCGGGATGCATCATACGCTCTACAACTGGGAATGTGATTGCCAAACAAGCCATACCATTACCCAAAGACACCAACAATATGGTAGAATTTAAAGCACTATTGTCTAGACTGATACTAGCTCGGGAAGTAGGGATCTCAAAGCTTGAAATTGAGGGATACTCGCTGATTACCATCAATGCAATCAAAGTCAGATCAACCCCAAATTGGCATCTTATGGCAGTTTTAGAGGTAATCTTATAGTTAATGGATAATTTTGAATCAAAAACCATTAACCATACTTTCAGAGAAGGAAACACCGAAGCGAATGAGCTAGCTGACCTAGCAGCCAGAGGAACAAATTTGAAAATTCTATCCGATGTCAGTGGAGTTTAAATGCAGCTCTTTGAATCCAACCACTAAACCAAAATGGTCAAATCAGGTCTGATATATTTTTGTCTCAAAAGTTGTCAGAACGGCTCCTTGTGGTGATAAGATGGTCGTCTTTTCTCACAGGGCATAGCGAGTGTAGGAGTTTAGAACATTAAATGACGAGTTAGATTAGGACAAGAAGAGAAGATACTTATTGCACATCGAAGAGTGTCGGCGTCTGGAAATGTGTTATCTTCTAGCGTCGAAAACCTTGGTTGTTTTCGGCCGTTCATCTATACGCAGTTAAAACTCTGACACCAGAAAATCCTTTGTGCGATGCTGCGATTGTGTGGGGCCCAATTTTTATCATGTTAGTCATCGCTAGGTCAGGGAATGAAGAAAGTCTATCCAGCGAATGGGAGTTACGGTCTTCACATGTCAGAGCATCAATGGTGGTCGCTAAAGTGCAAGGGATCTGTCAAAACTATGCGAAATCATGCCGACCGTGGATTCTTCTTTGCGGTGTAGGGTTTCAAACTATGGGCCCAGGGTGACATGTATGCATAAATGGTGCACCCCTATTGGTTGAAGGAAATAAAGAGGTGGAATGTTGTCAGCGGGGCTTGTGCAGGAGATTTTGATCGACGACTGGCGTGTGATCGCATGGAATATTCTCTCCCCATGCGATCATGCGCTCACCGCCCGATTAGATGATGTTGGCGTCATCTTTTAGCGTCAAAAACCTTGGTTGTTTTTGATCGTTCGCCTCTGCATAGTTAAAGTTTTGAAACCAACAATTCCTATGTGTGCTGCTGCGATTGTGTGGGGCGCAATTTTATATCATGTTAGTTGTCACTAGGTCAGGGAATGAAGAAAGTATATCCAGCGAATGGGAGTTTGCCTTTACTGACAAAGCTCAAGGGTGGGGCCTGGTTTTCAGACAAGTCAGACGGTCTGCACATGTTAGAGCATCAACAGTGGTCGCTAAAGTGCAAGGGATCTGTCAGAGCTATGCGAAATCACGACGGCCATTGATTCTTCTTTGCAATGTAAGGTTTCAAACTGTGGGTCCATGGTGACATGTATGCATAAATGGCGCACCCCTATTGGCCGAAGGAAATAAAGAGGTGGAGTGTTGTCAGCGGGGCTTGCGTTATAGATGTTGATCGATGGCTGGCATGTGGTCACATGGAATATTCTTCCCCCATGCGATCATGCGCCCACCGTCTGATTAGAGGCTGTTGGAGTTATCTTCTAGTGTTGAAAACCTTGGTTGTTTTCGGTCGTTCGCCTCTACGCAGTTAAATCTTTGACACCAACAATTCCTATGTGCGATGATGCAATCGTGTGGGGCCCAATTTTTATCATGTTAGTCACCGCTAGGTCAGGGAATGAAGATAGTCTATCCAGCGAATGGGAGTTTGCCTTTTTCTGTGAAAGCTCATGGGTGGGGCCTAGTTTCCAGACAAGTCAGACGAGCTTCACATGTCAGAGCATCAATGGTGGTCGCTAAAGCGCAAGGGATTTGTCAGAGCTATACGAAATCACGCCGGCCGTTGATTCTTATTTGCGGTGTAGGGTTTCAAATTATGGGTCCATGGTGACATGTATGCATAAATGGCGCATCCCTATTGGCCGAAGGAAATAAAGAGGTGGAGTGCTGTCAGCGGGGCTTGCGGTAGAGATTATGATCGACGGTTGGTGGGTGATTGCATAGAATATTCTCTCCCCATGCGATCATGCGCCCACCATCTGATTAGATGCCGTTGGAGTTTTCTTCTAAGCGTCAAAAACCTCGGTTGTTTTCGATCGTTCGCCTCTGCGCAGTTAAATCTCTGACATCAGCAATTCCTATGTGCGCTGTTGTGATTGTGTGGGACCCAATTTATTAGTCGCTGCTAGGCCAGGGAATGAAGAAAGTCTATCTAGCAAATGGGAGTTTGCCTTTATTCCGGATAAGTCAAATGATCTTCACATGTCAGAGCATCAACGGTGGTTGTAAAAGCGCAAGGGATCTGTTAGAGCTATGTGAAATCACGCCGGTCGTTGATTCTTCTTTGTGGTGTAGGGTTTCAAACTGTGGGTCCATGGTGACATGTATGCATAAATGGAGCACTCCCATTGGCCAAAGGAAATTAAGAGGTGGAGTGTTGTCAGCGGGGCTTGTATTAGAGATTTGGATCGACGGCTGGTGTGTGATCACATGAAATATTCTCTCCCCATGCGATCATGCGCCCACCATCTGATTAGATGCCATTGGTTTGTTTGTAGTGGGATCACAGGATGATTCATTGTCAAGGTGTCAGGTGGGGATTGGCTAAACTGGTATGGAATTGTCGTGCCCACCGTCCGTTAAGAAAATATGAGGTGGAGTGTTGTCAGCGGGGTTGGGATTAGAGATTTGGATCGACGGCCGTCGCGTGATCGCATGGAACTTTCTATCCCCATGCGATCATGCGCCCTCTGTCTGATTAGATGCAATAGACCCATAGCCAAGGACAGGTAACGGTGGTGAAGATTTATGGGGTGTCGCATGGTCGCATAAGCCATTTTCAATCTATGCGATCATGCGACAACCATCAATGTCGTGTGTATGTTGAATCTCAATAGTTTGATATATGCTCTGGTATATTTTAATATTTTAATATAATATTTGGCCTTGGCCCCTTATCGATAAAAAAAAAATAATAATAATAAAAAGTTCATATTTTCCCTCTAAATGTTTTAGCTTCAATTTCTTTCTAAATTTTTGGAGTAAGACATTTATTGTACCAGTATTTGTATTTCATTATCTAATGATAGATAATAATATCTTATTCTCCTCTACCCTAGGTTATTTTTATTTGCCCTTTCCACTTTGGAAAAATATTACCCTTTATCATTGTTTTGTTTATGTGTTTAAAAAGGCAACGATTATGGGTTTTGCAATTGTGTTGTATTAATATTATCACTTTTTTTTAACTAGTGATAAAAAATGTTTGAATTAATTACAATACATTATCTTTTATATTTTATTTTAATTTTTTTTTAATACTATAAATACATATTTTTAAAATGTTTGAATTGACAAAAATATTTTGTGGTTATTTTGGCTAAAATAAATAGGTCACAAATTTCATTCATCAATTACTAATATCTAATTTATTAAATAATTTCTTAGATATTCTTTTCTAAATTTTAATATTATATTGTAAAATTTGAAAATTTAAATATTATAGAATTAAATCAAATACTTTTTCCTTTTTTATTTTTTTTGAAAAAAAATGAGTACACGTGTCAAATTTAACAATTAAAATATGGTAACAACAAACTTTGTGTTGTTTTTATGTACATAATTGTATATAATTTGAATGATAAATTGGTAATAAATAATAATATATGGATAATGTCAAATTATCAACCTATTAGCTAATAGTCAATACATTGCTCACAATTACTTTACATTTTGTAAATTGATGGTGTCATTTTATTACAGTACACAATATACTAATTTTTCAATAATTATATTTAATATTATAATGACAATTAATTTATAAACTAAAGAGTAGATAATTGAATGTGACAAAAAATAATTATAAATTAGTAGAAGAAAGAAATATAGAAAACAGGAATTCTTATTTTCCAAAAAAAAATTCTAAATAATCTTAAAAAAAATAAAAATTCTCATATAACCTCCAGTTCCAAATATAACTATATTTCAGAAAGGAGATTGCATCGGTGGTTACTTTGTAAATAATATTAGTTTGGAGTGCAAAAAACTGATTATAGCCCTTATTAGTCTCTGGAACGCAACTTCCGTTCATTTTCTCAGACGAGAAAAATTTAGAGAAATCTTTCTTTGATAAGAGGAAACTTCATAGAATACAAATTTATTCTGATCTCATTTAACAAATGGAAATGATAAAACAATCCCTTTGTAAAATACAAAAATCAGTAAGATGTCCACCGGAAATTTATACTCGCGTAGCTGCTGATCAAATGAAATTAGCGTTGCGTTTTATTCTACTCTTGGCTGATTTTAGACAGACAGACAGAAAGCCACAACAGAGAACTCGAGTGATAAATGATGGAAGAGTCACAACATGAGCTTAATAATGTGAGTTTCTATCATTTCAAGGAGCAGGGGAATTTACCCTGTTCATCTCTTGAAGAGGAAAAGATGGGAAATCTTTCATGTACAACATGAGCAGCTTCACAATCTGAGGTATGAAAATCGCATAAAACTCAGCATTAAATATGAATAATGAAAGCAGCAAAATAAATCAAATTCTACATAAAAATCCAAAAATATTGAATAAGCTTGAAAGACCGAGTTCTCATTAGCTTACTGTTCTTTCTCCCATGGTTTAGCCGGTTGCAACTTTCTTTTATGGTTAGCAGCTTTTCTGCTCAGAAGACATATAAAGATTAACTTCATGAGATTTGTAGAGATTAGTTTTAAACTATTCTACAAATATCATTAACAACATTATTTTTATTAATCACTAAAAAATTATTAACAAAAAAGAGTTTTACAAATTAAACTTAAAGCTTCAATTGGCTTATATTGTAGGTTGATTATACAGCTGTACACGAGGAGATGAAGATTAGAAAACCTCTCTACTATGTTTTAAAAGAGAGTCAATAATGCCATGCATAACTTTGAAGCATTTTGCATTCTAAGATTTGCTCAACCACAACACCCAAATCAGAATTAAAATCCCCAATGCAAAGTCCATTTCTTCCATAACTTCATACTTTTCATGTTCATTGGGAGAAGCAACATGACTTCCAAAGCATGACACATTAATTTGTAGGCTACACAAATCTGAATTATTGAAGAATGTTGAGGAATTAAATGTCATCATTTGTCTTCTTTGTGGTATTGTTCCTGACAGGTGATTGTAGGACACATCAAAGTAGTTAAAATATGTGAGAATTTGTTTTCCAAAAGGAAACATCCCAGACAATTCAATTGTGGAAAGATCAAGTGATTGTAATTGCACCATGCTTTCCAAAGATTTTGGGATCTCACCATTAAAATGATTTTGTGAAACATTAGAAATATCAATCATTTGAGATTTTCAATATCCCAAGATATTTTACCTTGATAATTTTTTGTGTGATAAATTAAGATATTTTACCAATCTCAAATTTCTCACAAAATTCATATCTTGTGCTCTGCTTCTAATGATGATGTGATATATATCACACTAGAAAAATCAGTATCTACTTCAAGGGCTTCTTTGTTTTCTATCCGATTGTCAATTACACTCAAGTTCATAAAACTACTTGGAATAGTCCCTAAAATTTTGTTGCTTGACAAATGGAAGATCTGAAGTTTTTTCAAGTTTGATAATTCCAATGAATCATCTTTCCAACAAATTTATTTGATTTTAGTACTAGGATGTGAAGACTTTGCAAGCTTTCAATCCAACTAGAAATGCTCCTATGAATATTGTTATTCTTCAAATCTAGTAGTTCCTAGAGATTAAAATTTGCAAGGGATGGTGGGATGTTTCCTTTAAGTCTGTCAAGACTAGTTTTAATGTTTCTAAAAAGGCATTTTCTAAAATATTGTTGGAATTGTGCCCTTGAGATTATTCTTTTCTAGATTTAACATGGACAACTCAGAGCAATTGTTTAAACTAGAGGGAATCTTACCACTAAGTCTATTACTTGACACGTCTAAAACTTCCAAATAACTTGACTCGCAAATAGAATGTGGAATGACATGACTAAGATTATTTTTGACCAATGATAGAAATCTAAGAGCTTGTCCATGTTTTCCAATTCCTATTGGAATAGATCCATCAAATAGATTTTCTAAAAGATCCAAGAACTCCACATTTTGTAGGGGAATGGGGATATTTCCTTGTTACTTATTATTATGCAAATCGATAATTGTGCCTCTTTAGGAATCGTGTTCAAAATCAAGCAGCTTGAAAGGTAAATTACCTACAAACTGGTTACAAGAGAGGTTGAGATGATAAAGATACATTAAATCCTATAGCCAATTCAGAATATTTCTACTAAGAGAATTATGAGACAAGTCTAAATTAAGTATTTGCTCTATAAAAAGTATTTAAGAAATCATATTGCGTAAGTGATTAGTTTGTAAATGACATTCAAAACAAACACCGTTCTTTTTTGTTTGTAAATGATATTCAAAGCAAACACAGTTCTTTTTAAAAAATAGAGAAAGAGAGAGAGAGAAAAAAGAGACCATTATAATCCATTTAATTCTCTGCATTGTAAATTCTCTTTATTCTCTCAGACGAGAAAAGTATATAGACATCTTCCTTTAAAAGAGACATCTTCCTTTTAACAGGGAAAACTTCATAGAACACAAATTCACTCTGATTTCATGTGAGAAATGGAAATGGTGAAACAAGTCCCTTGTAAAATATAAAAGTCAACCGGGGATTCACAATTGCTTAGCTGCTGCTCAAATAAAATTGGTGATGCATTCTCACCTTCTCTTGCCCGATTTTAGACATTTACAATATATAGTCAACTTTGCAGTTTGGTCTTGCCTGATTTTAGACAGACAGAAGGTCACAACAGGGCGCTTGAATAACAAATGATGAAAGAGTCACAACATAAGCATATCAGTCTAAACTTTTGTAATTAATGGCAGTGGCATTGTCCCTATCATTTCGTGGAAAGGAAAAGATGAGAAATCTTCCATGTACAACTGATAATTGGTGTTGTTGCCCTGAATAAAATAACGATGAAAATCTCACATAACTCAGAGTTGAAATGATGTAATACATGAAGTCAAAGGAACTAAAAATGAAAGACATAAGGAGCATTAAAGTAAACAAAATATGAAACTGTTATAATATAAAGAAACCAAATTCTACATGAATTCCAAAAACATTGAATAAGCGTGAAAGACTGAGTTCTCTTTAGCTTACTGTTCTTTCCTCCATGGTTTACCAGGTTGCAACTTTCTTCCCTCATTTGAGAAGGTTAAGGAAGGCAATGAATATGAAAGATAAGATTTCTCTGCAGTTTACTACAGCTTCTCTGCTCCCCTGGCTCAATGATGATAGGAACACTGATCCAAATGTTCTGAAGTCAAGTTTGTCAGACAAGAATGCTGCGCCATTCAGATGACTAGTGTAAAGCAGAAAAGTATTTCCTTGCCCCACTGATTGAATCCAAGACACATTAATATGAAATCTCTCAGAGTACCTCTTGTTTTGGCTCTAACAATGGGTCTGCTGGTTTATAAAACTCTGAATTAGGACTGCATAATTCTAATAGTATAAAAGCATTAAAAATTAGACCGTCTCCAACATATAAACACTGAGATTAATGTAAAAACCAGACCTATGGGTGCACAACCATACAAAAATTCCCTGTTAGTAACAACATCCATAGCTGTATCTTGAAGAGCGGCTATGGGATCAGGGTGCTGTATACAAATACATGATTGCCCCAAACTCTAGTTGAACTATATACCTGAATTATAAACCTGTACACCAAACGCATATCAATGTTTAACAGTCAGGAGTAATTTAGCAGGAGGCAAAATAGAACATATCCACTTTATGAAACAAACCTCTTGTTGAGTTACAGAGCTCCATGAAATACCAATACCAGAGTCTCCAGAGCATATGAAGAATTCATCCAGCATCCTATAACTAGTATAAAACTACAACTGAATATTCTATCCATTCCACTGAACCAATTGACCTGCAAAGAGTGTTGCTCCAGTGGTTTAGATAGAAGCTGACTCTGATAACAGAAAAGATATTCAAATTTTAAGGAGAGATTTTGATTATGGGTGAGCAGGACAGGTGAGAACTAATAAAAAAATGTTTACCAGATGTTTGACATTTCACAATAAAGTTATGATAATTTTTGATATGCTCGTTTGCTGAAATTTTAGAAATCAGTAAGAAGATTGCTGTCATTTTCTATCTGGAATAAATATGGGAAAGGAGAAAACACAACGCAAAATCAGAATCGAAGCAACATGTATATTGACTAAAGTTTTCCTAGAAAATAGTTTTTTTTTGGCAAGTTGAGTTTGTACCTCTCTAACTCTGAAATCACAAAAAAAATTATACAAAAATAATTATACAAAAAAACATTCTGTTTTGGTACTTCTTTACTTTCAGCAAGACTAAGCTGCATTTATTGAGGGCCAAAATGTGCACCCCTTGGGAGTGTTATTGCCTAATCTCAATAGCCAAACTGACCTGCAACTGAAACCTAGCCAGAGGACAAGTAAAGATTGACTTCATGAGATTTGTACAAATTAGTTTTAAGCTATTCTACAAGATCAATAACAACATTTTTTTATTATTAATTACTACAAAATCATTGACAAAAGGGAGTTTTGTAAGTTAAACTTACAATTACAATTGGCATATATGGTAGGTTGATTGTACAGCTGTACAGGAAATGAAGATCAGGAAACCTTCCTACATGTTTGGAAAATAGAGTCAATAATATCATCCATAATTATGAAACATTTTGCACTCCAAGATTGGCTCAACCACAACACCCAAACCAGAATTGAAAATCCCAATACGAAGCCCATTCCTATTCCAACGTCCCGCCATATATCCTCCTCCAAAACTTCTTTATTCTTTTCGTGTTCACTAGGAGAAACAAGATGACTTCCAAAGCATGACATGTTGATTTGTAGGCCACACAAATCTGAATTGTTGGAGAATGATGAGGAATCAAATGTCATCATTTGTCCTCCTCGTGATAGTGTTCCTGATAGCTGATTGCAAGACACGTTAAAGTAGCTCAAATATGTGAGATTTTGTATCTCAAAAGGAAACTTCCCAAACAATTCATTTCTGGAAAGATCAAGTGATTGTAGTTGTATTATGCTTCCCAAGGATTTTGGAATCTCACCATTAAGATGGTTTCCTGAAACATTTAAGATTATCAATCCTCTGAGAGATTCAATATCCCAAGGTATTTCACCTGATAAATTGTTGTCTGATAAATCAAGACATTTTACACAAAATCCATATCTTGTCGTTTGTTTCTAATGATGATGTGATCTATATAAATCACGCCAAAAAAGCAGTATCTACTTCAAGAGCTTCCATGTTTTCTGTTTGATTTGCCATTGCACTAAAATTCATAAAGCCACTTGGAATATTGCCTGAAAATTTGTTGCTTGAGACATCTAAGATCTGAAGATTTTTCATGTTTGAAAATTCTGATGGCATCTTTCCAACAAAATTGTTTGATTTTAGTACCAAGATGCGAAGACTTTGCAACCTTTCAATCCAACTGGGAATGCTCCCGTGAATATTGTTATTCCTGAGATCTAGGATTTCTAGAGATCTGCAATTTGTAAGGGATGGTGGGATATTCCCTTTCAACCTATTGAGACCTAGTTTCAATGTTTCTAGGAAATGCATCTTCCCAAATATATTTGGAGTTGTACCCTTGAGATTATTCTTTTCTAGATTTAACATGAACAACTTAGAGCAATTGATTAAACTAGAAGGAATCTTACCACTAAGCCTATTATATGACAAGTCTAAAACTTCCAAATTACTTGATTCACAAAGAGAAAGTGGAATGACACCACTAAGATTGTTTTTGGCTAGTGATAGAAATCTAAGAGCTTGTCCATGTTTGCCAAATCCTGTTGGAATAGGTCCATCAAATACAATCTCAGAAAGATCCAAGAAGTCCACATTTTGTAAGGGAATGGGGATATTTCCTTGTAATTTATTATGATGCAAATCAATAGTTGTTGTTTGTTGAGAATTGTGTTCAAATCCAAGTAGCTTAGAGGGTAAATTACCTACAAACTGGTTAGAAGAGAGGTTGAGATGATCAAGATACATAAAATCCCATAGCCAATTAGGAATATTTCCACTAAGAGAGTTTTGAGACAAATCTAGGTAGCTTAAAGAATATTGAGTTGAAATGAATGATGGAAAATCTCCAACTATATTACAAGACCCCAAACCTAAGGTGTCAAGTTGAAAATTGGGAATGTAAGTTGCATTGACTTTTATAGTCAACATATTCCTTGAAAGGTCCATTCCTTGAATTCTGGGAAATTGATCCAAGAAAGAAAGTGTGTAGGTGCCATTTAGTTTGTTGTTGCTAAGACCAATATATGTGAGTTTGGTGAGGTTTCTTAAAGATGTTGGGATTGTGCCACTCAAAGAGTTAGAATCTAGGTGAAGGTCTATGAGGTTTGACAACTTACCCAAAGATGTTGGGATAGTGCCACTCAAAGAGTTTCCACTCATGAGGTTTATCCAAGTCTATATCCGAAAATTATACAGGTGTCTTTTCCATGTTTTTATTTTCTTGACTTGACTTGTACATGTTTTTCTTTTATAAGTCTATAGTGGTTACAATTATTTATTTTTTTGATCGATGAAGGGCCGAGATAGTGGTTACAATTATTATTATACAACGATTAAATTAAAATTATAATGGTATAATAATTTTTAAGTTAATTATTAAATATATAAAATAGTCTTGTGAGTTTCTTTTAATATCATATCGTCATTTAAAAATACACTTAGATCAATATTTATTTCTAAAGAGGATTTTAGTATATCTTAAAAAATAATTAATTATGTAGTATCAATAAACATGACTTAGTGCACAACTATAGCTATTATTTTCTAAGGATCTTTTTAGACACCTCAACAAAAAAACATGCTAATGTGGCATCATGTTCATGTAGACTCAAAGCCAAAATGTCACAACCCCTCTATAGGCTAACATTTTTTATTCTCATCTATTAAAATATTACTTGACAAGTGTCAACTAGATTCTCAATTTATGTCAATTTCAAATATTCATCAAACATTACAGATAATTAGTTATAAAATTAAACTAAACATCTAAATGATTATTATTAAATATAATTATTCAACAATATAAGTAATTGAATAAACATTAAAATAATATAAATAAAATAAATAATATAAGTAAAATAAATCAATATCAAATAGTGTAAGTAAAAATGTAATTATACTTCATAATGTGGATTGAGACAAGTATATTTCATAGCTTATATAAAATAAATAATTATTCAACTATATATATATATATATATATATATATATATATATATATATATATATATATATATATATATATATATATGACTATTAATCAATATTCTGATATATTTATGGATCTCCATCCCTCTCAATTTCTATATCCCTTTCTCTACCTTTATATCTACTTAATTTTTCCAGAATAAGCCAACTTGGAGTTGAGAGAAGTTTAACCTTTTTTTTATTATATTTACTTTTACCTTTAAGAAATGAAACCATATTAAAGCACAATATTGTACACTAAATGATCATAGATGCAAGATCAGCTGGTTGCATTCCCTCGCTAGTAGGGCTTCGGTCCATATGTTTTGAGAAGAACTCAAAAAATAATCAAGATTCCAAACTATTCTGAGCAATTTTAAAAAGTTGTTTTGATCACTGGTTCATCTTCTTGAATTTGAAAATTTTAGTGTATTGTTTTGGCACACACATTATTACCTTTTTTAATAGCATGATAAAAGATTTTCACAAGGGTAATTCACATGGCAATGCCCCAGTCTAACCGAACATGCGTGTGAACACGCTAAAAATTAGAATCTGTATTAACCATCACCTCAAGTAAAATCCTTGTCTATATGGGTAAGTGCACCAAGATGGTGAAAAAAAATGGGGGTATAAGTAGCCACTTTTTTTTTTTTCCGAAATCAGGGAAACCTAAACTTCACAGAGAGATTTGAGGGTCATGCACTCAAAACTAGGAGTTGTGTAAAAAATAAGAATTGTAATACTCTGAATCTAGTTTCTAAACTACTAATTTTTTTACAAAAAGGATAAGATTAAGAGGGTCAAACCTCTCGAACACGAAAAATTAACATAGTTGTTTCTGTGCGCTTCACAAACTCTATAGTTAGATTTAGTATTTTGCAAAACCCTTTTGTAGGATGATAGGTAACAGTGAGATCTAGAAGTTGTATATTTTTTTGTAATTTGTTGTTCATTATTTTTTTTTAATGATTTTTTGAAGTCACTGCATCCTAAAAATCTGGAACCTATTCATGCACTGAGCATAACTTGCATCAAAATAATCTAATTTGCAAACTTTTTTTTGAAAATGTATAGAATCTAGTTTAGAACAATAATATGTATTTTTTTTTAAATTTTGTCAAGTAGATCAAAAGTTATTAAAAAATGGTAAACATATGTTTGTGAGGACTATGAAGACACTCGTAAAGAAAATTAAAGTTTACTATGCTAATGTTGTCCAAAAATAGAAAAAATTATATGGTCAGAAAGCTTAGAATATGTATGAGATGATGGTAGTAATTTTAGAGATACCCACTTGATCCTTTGTAAAGATGATGACAATGAAGTTGAGAAATCATGTTGGAAGAAGAAAAAAATGTGTAAATGGACAAAATTGGAGGGAAAATGTTCTTGCAAGCCTTAGGGTCGTACTCCAAACCTTTTACCAAGCCATAACTTGTACATGTTATAGTGTACAAAATAACCCAATGGGGTTTTGGAAACCAAAAATCACAATTTCAAGTTCTACATAACCCGTACAGATTATGAAGAAATAAAACAACATTTCCAGTTTCACATAACCCATACGGGTTATGAAGACATTAAAAAAAATTCTTGTAAATGTGTGATACAATATACATTTGTATAGAATTACACACACACACACACACACACACACACACATATTTAATTTATATATATACACACATATATATACATATATGTACATAGTATATGTATGTATGTATGTATGTATATGCATGAATCTTCTTATTTCCTCTCTCTTGTTAGGATTTGGTAACACTGAAGGGGGGGTGAATAAGTGTTATAGTACTTTATTGACTTATTAAACTTCTTGAACTTCTTCAAACAACACATAAAGATATAGCATAAGATAAGTAACCATGCAACATAAACAAACATAGAAGAACTCATAACACCATATTTATTTTCAAGGAAACCCTGTTAAGGGAAAAACCCTGGTGGGGATATTACCCACAAATATCTGCACTATAAGTATAATAACCCTAGTATTAGGAGTTCTGACCCAGTTAGGAGCCGAGTATTACAATAGGCAGGTCCTGACTAAAGGACAAACCCTGTTAGGAGTCTTTACAATGTGATCCCAATTAAGGAATCAACTCTGCTATGAGTCTAACCCTATTAGAGGCAATCAAACCCTATTAGGGGTGTATAATAGGTGCAAAAACACTTACAATCAATATGTTGTCCTGAATACAAAAAGTTAACAAAGTATTCCTTGAAGAACTCCTCTTGTTCTCCTTTCTCTTGATCTCTGCTATGCCTCTTAGATGCCTTCACAGTTCACATCCACTATATCATCATTATCATCATCGCACACTTTTACAAAAGTGTTTGTATACTTATACCTTGCTAGAGGTATATTTGAAAGAGCTACTCGACATTCCTCTAGCTAGGTAACATATTATTTAATGTACATTTTCACACTTCATTAACATCCTTATTCAGCCTTAGATCCAATAAAACATCCAAGAATAACTTTCCAATTGCTCATGAAGTCAGCCTTAGTGATCACCAACAAGTTTCACTCTAGTTACTATCTTTGCATCCAATCAACTGAACATATCTCTTTGATACCTTAATATTAACATGTGCGGCCTTACACATGTATTCATTTGTGTCTTATAAGAATGTAACCATGATCACATGCCTTTATGAAGCTCCTATGAAGTTTGCTACATTTTTCTGTCAAACTGGGTCATAGGAATAGTCTATGGACTTAGGCATTTTTTCATTCATTAACTGCATACAAACATATTCATGATATCCAATATGTGTGATCATAAATCTAATAAGTTTTTCCATAAATGACAACATCACATATGTGCATGTACCTACATGTGCATATGTGTGCATGAGCTGACCACTTGCCGACAATCTCCCCCTTTGGCATTGATGGCAACCCTTAGTGAAAAAATGACTAAGTGCAACATCAAGACAAAAATGTAAAAGGAAATATATGCAACACATAAAGTTTGACACATAGCCTTCAGAGAAAACCTTTCTTTTAATTATGTTTTCATTTTTCATTACATTTTCTCTCTATCTCTCCCCCTTTGACATCAATGGAAAAGGGTGACAGAAATGTCTGAAATAGATCACAACTAAATTGTCTGCAGCACATCCCTGTAACTGGATTTCAAAATCTGTATAACTGCATCCCAAGCTGCCTTAATTTATTTTGCAATATGAATTAGTCAACTAAGACCATATGTGGCCTTATCTGCTTCTTCTATATTTGTAGGTACTAATGCCTAAAATATTTTGAGGCCAAGCTGAAGGTCCTCATGAGTGCTCTCCAAGACATTGATATTTGGAGTCAAAAAGCTTCTTAATTCAGAGAAACCTTTCTAAACCATATCCTTTTCTAGCTGTAGGGAATGGATTTTATCCATGATCCTGTTTGTGTCCTTGTTTATGTCCAGTATTTTCTTATTTTCAAAATCCTCAGAGAGTTTGACCAAAAATTCTTCATCCTGAGCTATAATATCTGATATATTCTTCAGATGCTTGTGCGAAGTCATGCAGAGTCTAAATAGATCATGTCCATCCTTAAGACAAGATTTTATTGCCTTTTCAGTGGTACTCAATGTATTAAGATGACCTTTTATTTCATCTAGAGTTTTCTTTCATCCTTAACATGGTTGCATCTTCTAAAGTATCAAAATATTGTTCTATTATACTTAGAACATTGTCTAGACTACCTATGAGATCCTCATGATGAACTACAACTAATTGAATACCTGAATGAATTGAAGATCAGTGATTGGAGATCACCAAGTTATTGAAATATTATTTAACATAATTAAATTAGCCATTATGTTGTCATTGATGTCAACTAGTTTTGATAGTACTTATCATGTAAGTTACAAACATCTAAACATCTGTAGAAGGGAGAAAAGATGAAGAATTGAAATATCTACGTGGAGGAAGATGGATATGATAGATGAGGATAAGGAACACTTTGGGTAGCTTATTGATGAGTCTATGATATCGTTATGTTGACTTGATTATGTTGCATTAATTTATGATGAAGTTGGAAGCAATATTGCACAAAGTAATGTGGTCGGTAAATGAAGATTCAGTATACATCGAGACAATGTTGTGTATACCGAGCAACAGTATTAACCGAGCTTGTATTCACCAATACATTTCTTTGTTAACCGAGTATGGATGGAAGTATTAAATGCTTAGTTTAGCCGACAAAAATTGATGAGTTGGAAATTGTTATGATTTCGAGGTTAAGGATAAAGTTTTTTATGAGATCCATGACTAACAATATTCAGAGAAGATCTAAAGGATGGAATTGAAATGTGTTACTGACACAACTGTCGAGGAAGGTTTAAGAGGCAAAATCAATGAAGGAGAATAAGCGGCAAAATATGATGGATGATATGAAAATGGTTTATATGTCTATATAAGAGATATGAGTTTCATTGTTGAAATGGTGCTGAAAGAAAGAAGATTGCAGAGATTTCGCATGAATATAGTTTCATGCATGCTTGATCAGACTGGTTGAAGGAGAACTAAACTATAGAACAATACCAAGTGTCAGAGAGCTATTACCGAGTGAAAGTAAGTTGAGGAAGTGAATTGATATATTGATCAGAGGATTTGCATGGGATTAGAATAGATCTGAACATCTGCAAGATAAGTTGTATTTTAATCAGATCAACTACTGTTTCAGTTTAACTATTGATACAAAAAAATCTCTTAACCAAGTGGACTTAACTGTCTTATGTTATGCCCTATGTCATTCAATGAATTTGCATTGTTATCCTATCAACCCCATAGTCAATGTTGGTTGAATGATAACTGTTTGTCTTAAATCCTCTAACAAGGACACACCTAACAATGTGTTTTGTAACCTTTAACAGGGTTGGCTCTTCACTGAGCTCACTTTAGAAGAGTGAAAATTATTTTGGGTTACTGGTCGCAGTTGGTTTTTCCCTTAGCAGGGTTTCCACATTAAATCATTATGTTATGTGTTTCAGTGATGATTGTTTTATTGTCATACTTTACATACTACATATTTGATTTGGTCAATAATCACATTAAGTTAATTGACTAGTAATCAATAAATGCACAAATAGTTTAATAGTTTATGTTACCGAGCTGCAGAATTTGTTGAAATTGTTTTATAAGCTACATCTTTGCAATTGGGACTATAGGATAACTGATCTAACTAATTCACCCCCCCCCCCCCCCCCCTCAATTATACTAAAAATTGGTATCAGAGTGTTGGTTGCTTGGAACAAAGTTTTAAGGACTTCAGTAGAAAGATTGCAAGATGTATAAGAGGGAAGTGCCGAAGTTGAACAAGGACAACTTTACAATATTATAATGTCATATGAAACTTCACATATTTGGAATTGGCAGTTCTGTTATAACCTTACTGGAGAATGGCTACTTACAACCATCGACTGGACCTTTGACTCTTGATCAGTTAAGAGACCGACATGAACACAACCTTACTATGATAGAGATTGTTGTTGCTCTATCCAATGCTGAATTTGAGGATATCAAGAATTGTGTTACTTCAAAGGAAATGTGGGATAAACTTGCTCAAGTTTATGGTGGTGATGCAAATGTGAAAAGAGCTAGAGTTGAAAGCCTAAGAGGAAGATTCGATGATATGAAGATGAAGGAAGGAGAAAATATTACTCAATATACAAACTGAATAAAAGAGGTAGTCAATGTTATCCAAGGATCTGGTGGCATCATTGATGAAGACACAGTGGTAAGTAAAATTCTAAGAACCTTATTGCCTACTTATGCAATCAGAATATCCACAATAAATGAAATGAGGTCTGCACCTAGCAGCACCCTTACTCTTGATAATCTAATTGGTAAGTTAACAACATTTGAGTTGAACAATTTTGATAATAGTGTTGTACCATTTGTTGAGTATGCTTTCATGTCTTCTCTAAAGATCGGTAAATCTAGCAGTAGACATGATATAAGGAATAATAGTGATAGTAGTATTGATGATGAGCTTGATAGTAGTGACTTGAAGCTCTTATGGTCCGAAGATTGCCTAAAGGTAAAGGTAGATATAAGGGAAAGTTACCTTTAGCATGCTTTAACTATAAAGAAGTTGGTCATATTGTTGCTAGATGTCCCAATAGGAAAGAGGAAGATAAAGATCAAGACCGAGCTGGTGAAGGAAGTTATGGAAGAAGAAACAATAGAGGTTACTGGCATTACAACAGAAATAACTGAGATCACAGAGATAAAGAAAAAAAGGCATGTTACCTAGTTGAAGATGAGGACACTGACACCGACTCAAATGATGATGTGGAGGTAGTATTTGTTGCGATGAAAGATGATTCTGAAGAAGAAGAAAGGTATGTAGAGACAACACTCATTTCTAAAGTTAGTAAAAATGATACATGGATCATTGATAGTGGTTGTACACATCACATGACTAGTGATAAAGATAAGCTTGATCATCTTGAGCATTATAATGGTGGATCAGTAAAGATGGGTAATGATACACCTTGTATGGTTAAAGGAAAAAGATCTTTATTGATAAATGATAACATCAGATGTGACAATGGTTATTAGGTAAATGGACTAAATTACAATTTGCTGAGTGTAGCATAGCTTAACAATTTAGGTCACCGAGTGGCTTTTGAAAGAAAGAAGGTGAGATCTACAATGAAAATGGAAAGCTTGTTAAAATAGGAGGACAAACAAACGGTAACTTATTTTATCTTGACAATGTTGAGACTTCTTGTTTGCTGGTTAAAGATGAAGATGCATGGTTGTGACATAAGAGGTTATGTCATGTAAATTTTGATAACATGATTAAGATCAGTAGAAAGAGAAAAGTTAGAGGATTTCCTAGCCTAACTAAACCGGATCATGTTATGTGTCATTAATGTTAGAAAGGTAAGATGAAAAAATCTAGTTTCAAAAGTAAAGACTATTCAACAAAAAAAATATTAGAGTTAGTTCACACTGACTTGTGTGGGTCCCATGAGAACTCAAAGCTACTATGGAGATAGATATTTTATTCTGTTTGTTGATGATTATACTAGATTGATGACTATTATGTTTTTAAAAGACAAATTTGAGGCATTTAAGATGTTTAAATGGTATAAATCTTAAGTAGAAAAGGAAACCAGAAAGGAACTAAAATTCTTAAGATCTGACAAAGGTGGTGAGTTTGTTTCTGATGAATTCACTAACTATTGTAATAAGCATGGTATAAAAAGATAGGTTTCTGGACCTAGAACACCGCAACAGAATGGGATTGCTAAAAGGAGAAATAGATCAATTGTCGATTGTGCAAGAACACTGATGATAGAGAAGAATGTAGCATAGATGTATTGGAGAGAAGAAGTTAGCATAGATGTATATGTCCTGAATCGAGTACAATTGAAGAAAGACAAAAAAAAACCCTACGAGTTATGGTTTAGACACACACCAAGTGTAAGTTACTTCAAAAATTTTGGTAGAAAATGTTTTATTTTGAAAGATGATAGAAATGGGAAGTTTGACTCTAAAGGGGATGAGGGAATATTTCTTGTATATTCTACTAAAAGAAAATCTTACAAGTGTCTGAATAAAACTACTAATAAGATGATTAAAAGTGCTAATGTCAGAGTTGATGAGTTTGCTGATAAAAATGATGAAGCAAGTAATAAAGAGCCAGAAGACTATGGTAGATTCACTTATGTTGATCATCTAGACTACCTACTGAAGCCACAGGTTGAGTTGACCGAGCATTAGGAAAACAACACTAAGGAACAACAAAGGTAAACTGAAGATCAGGAAGAAGTTGTCGAGCAAGGAAATGAACCTGAATAGGATGAAGAACAAAGAGATCAAGTGCTAGCAAGATTTTTCAAAAGGCATCATCCTGAAAACCAAATCATTGGAGATAGGCAAGCTGGCATACAAACTAGAAGTAAGTTAAGACAAAAAGCATGTCTAGTTTGTGAGTTTGAATAGAAGAATGTTGATGTTGCACTTGAGAATGAGGAATGGATCAATGCTATGAATGAAGAGATAGAAAATTTGAGAAGAACAAAACATGGACTTTAGTACCTAGACTGAATGATAAAAATGTTATCGATACTAAATGGATTTTCAGAAATAAGCTGAATGAGAATGGAGAAGTTACTAAGAACAAGGCTAGACTTGTCTCCAAGGGATATGCACAGGAAGAAGGTATTGATTATGGTGAAACTTTTGCACCTGTTGCTAGACTAGAAGGAGTCTACATATTACTTGCATATGCTGCACACAAGAAATTCAAAGTTTATCAAATGGATGTCAAGTCTACTTTTCTGAATGGAATACTAGAAGAGGAGGTCTACATAGAACAACCAGAAGGATTTGTTGATCCGAAGAAGAAATACATGGTATGTAGAATATAAAAAGCCTTATATGGATTAAAGAAAGCACCTAGGGCATGGTATGAAAGGGTACTTAATTATCTTTTGAGTATTGGTTTTGTAAGAACTAGTGAAAACAACAATTTGTACATGAAAGGAGGATCAGATGATACTATTTTGATTGCAGAAATATTTGTGGATGATATAATCTTTGGAGGACAAGATCATGTTTGTAAAGCTTTTGCTGATGAGATGAAAAAAGAATTTGAAATGTCTATGTTTGGAGAGATTAAGTTCTTTCTAGGCTTGCAGGTTATCCAACAAAAAGATGGAATTTTCATCACACAATCAAAGTACATAAAGGAAGTATTGAGAACATTTGGCATGTCAAATGCTAAACTAGTTGGAACACCGATGGTCACAGGCTGCAAATTGACAAAAGATGATGAATCAACAGAGGTCAATCAAAAACTGTATCAATCTATGATTGGTGAACTAATTGATGTAGTACATAGTAGACTTGATATTGCACATGCAGTTGGGATTGTGGCTAGATTTTCTGCCAATCCAAATGACTTGAAGATTAGTGATTAGAGATCACTGAGTTACTGAAATATTATGTAAGATAATTAAATCAATCATTATGTTGTCATTGATGTCAACTAGTTTTGACAATACTTATCATGTAAGTTACAAACATCTAAACATCTATAGAAGGGAGAAAAGATGAAGAACTGAAATATCTACATGGAGGAAGATGGATATGACAGATGAGGATAAGGAACACTTTGGGTAGCTTATTGATGATTCTATGATATCATTATGTTGACTTGATTATGTTGCATTAATCTATGATGAAGTTAGAAGCAATACTGCACAAAGCAATGTGGTCGGTAAATGAAGAACTTCAGTATACACCGAGCTAGTGCTGTGTATACCGAGCGATAGTATTAACTGAGCTTGTATTCACCGATATATTTCTTTGCTAATTGAGTATGGATGAAAGTATTAAATGCTTAGTTTAGTCGAAAAAAATTGATGAGCTAGAAATTTTTATGATTTTGAGGTTAAGGATAAAGTTTGTTATGAGATCCACGGCTAACAAAATTCAGAGAAGATCTAAAGGATGGAATTGAAACGTGTTACTGACACAACTGCCGAGGAATGTTTAAGAGGCAAAATCAATGAAGGAGAATAAGTAGAAAAATTTGATGGATGATATGAAAATGGTTTATGGATGATATGAAAATGGTTTATTTGTCTATATAAGAGATATGAGTTTTATTGTTGAAATAATGCTAGAAGAAGGAATACTCTAGAGATTTCATGTGAATACAGTTTCATGCATGCTTGTTCATACTAGTTAAAGGAGAACTGAACTGCATAATAGTAGCGAGTGTCAAAGAGCTATTACCGAGTGAAAGTAAGTTGATGAAGTGAATTGATATATTGATCAGAAGATTTGTATGGGCTTAGAATAGATCTGAACATCTGCAAGATAAGTTGTATTGTAATCAAATCAACTATTGTTTCAATTTAACCATTGATATAGAAAAATCTCTTAATTGAGTGGACTTAACCGTCTTATGTTATGCCCTATGTCATTCAATGAATGTACATTTTTATCCTATCAACCCCATAGTGAATTATGGTTGAACAATAACTGTTAGTCTTAAATCCTCTAACAAGGTCACACCTAACAGTTTGTTTTGTAACCTTTAACAGGGTTGCCTCTTCACTGAGCTCACTTCAGAAGAGTGAAAATTATTTTGGGTTACTGGTCCCAGGTGGTTTTTCTGTTAGCAGGGTTTCCATGTTAAATCATTGTGTTATGTATTTATGTGATGATTTTTTTATTTTCACACTTTACATACTACATATTTGATTTGGCCAGTAATCATAGTAAGTTAATTAACTGGTAATCAGCAAATGCACAGACAATTTAATAGTTTATGTTACTGAGTTGCAAAATTTGTTGAACTTGTTTTATAAGCTACATCTTTGCAATTGGGACTGTAGGATAACTAATCTAACTGATTCACCCCCCTCTCAGTTATTCTAACACCTCATTATGTGTAGGAGGTGTCTAGTCAAAATCTTACTCAATACTTGTGTTGCCCGGTGGATTGCCGTTGAGGTCTTGTCAGTGGCGTAGGAGCACCTAAGTACAAAGGAATACCATGAGTCTACAAGAGGATATAATTCATATCATGAATTTTATGGTCTTTTAAATGTATTATGAGTTTATTTGAATCATATGTAAGGCTAGGTGAAGCCATTTGTACGTATGACATTGTTAGTATTGTCTTATTAAGGTCCTAGTTGGGTCAAGAAGGTCAAAATATGAAAGAATACCTAATAAAGGGTAAAATTGATGTAAAATGTCTATTAAGTCCATTTTAGGGTGATTCAAGTGTCCATGCAAATAATTTTTAAGTTTGGAGTTAAACTTGTAAAAGTTGTAATGCAAAAATGTAGATAAAATGCATAAAATATTGTCAAGAAAATGCATAATGTTTAAAAGAATGTAAGGAGATGGTTTAGAAGGTGATTGGGAAGTTGTAAAAAACCACAACCACTATAAAATCATTTTAATGGTCATTCCAAATCAATATGAGAGGAAGAAAATATTTTGGAGTAATTTTGGGTTTTTCTAACATAGATATTTTGATTGGTTTTTTTGTTTTTCTGTTGTTTCCAGGCCTTGTACGACCATGTATATTCTATACATTTTGATATTTTAATGAATAAATTTCTTTCCAATTTTTTTTTGGATTAATTGCATTCAGTTTGGAGTAACTTATGAGCATTTTGGTGAAAGTGGGTATTTGCAGATTTGAGATTCCCTGACTACAATCAGATTGCAGCATTTTGTACAGACATATTTGGAGGATCTTGATGAAGGGTACTCCCCTTAATACCACAAACACATAACAAAAATAGAGAAACAACAACCATATGCAAGAATAGAAAATGGGCTTCTTATTATCTCCACAAATGTGGAATTACAAAATTCCAGAAGTACAATATGCAAAGCCACATGGGCATTCCCTTACAATATTCTATAGGACAAAGCCTCAAATCATTACCTAGATCTACCCAGAACTACCTAAGACAACACTACGGGCCTTCTTTATATAGGCAATTTCTACTGCCCGAGAAGGTTCCAAAAATTTAGCCCAAAGGGCCGACCAAACTTAGAATTATTTTATTTTACAATTAATTACATCAAAGTCGACTCAAAATAACTTTTGAAACCCAAACAAAAATTTTGAAGGAAAATGATTTTCCACCATTTCAGGCGACCCAACTTTCGAAGACCATAAGTCATCGCCAGTTGCTCTGATTAACTATTATAACCCCAATTCAAAAAGGCCACGAAGCGTTCTACAAGCTTGACTCGCACAAGTGCCTATCACCCAAATTTTTGACCTCATCTGGGGCCTCTAAAGCCTTCAAAACTGAGTTCAAAGTTTTTGTACCCTGCTGCCAATACCAAAAATCTTCAATATCTACAAAGCTAGACTTGATCTGTCAATGAAACTTTACCGGCAGACTGATATGACTGAGATGAACCTCCACATGTGAAATCAGAACATTCCAAGATCATATGACCAACTTACTAAAAATAGAAAGTTTCCATAAATAGCAGCTCTACACAAGATAGCCCTTAATGAATACAAAAACAGAAATATTTTTGGGTGATGCAAGATTGCTCTTACACCCAGGATGCTCTTACATCAAATTTTGAGAACCTAAATGGATTCATTGGAAATATAGGTGAATAATATTTTATTCAATTTTTGTTTGAGTTTTTTTGGTTAAGATTTGTGAGATTTATGGACCTTTTAGTGAAAATTGGTTTTTAAAGATCTCCATTAGAGTTGCAGGCAGTGATTTGTTCATTTGTAATGATTTATAGATTGGATAAATTAATGGCTTACAGATTATAAAATTAGACTCAAAAATTTTCAATGTGAAATTGGTTTGGTTTCATTTTGATGTGTTTTGAGAAAGATGTGAGATTCCCTAGGTAGGGATTGATGTTTTACTTCTAGTTTATGACAATAAATCTGGGTCTCTGTACTGGGGGAATATCTAACAATTTGACTGTTGGATTTCTGTCCTTTGGATATGATTTAAAAAGTCTAGTTTTACACAACTCCACTAGAGAGATCTTCAATATGATGTCTTGAATGAAATTTGTGAATAACAGAATACAAGGTATCAAAACTGTCAAACTAGGACAATCACAGGAAATGGAAACTCTTGTAGTTTGATTAACAATGGTGTTAAATATATTGGAAAAGATGTTTTTTGATTGAATATGGTTGAGTGCCTTGAAAAAGATGATGTTTTTTATCCTTGTCTAGTTAAGATCAATTTAATGATTAATGGGTGATAACTATGTTAAGTTGTTGGAAGAGGATTAATTTTTTTATTATGCCTCTAAGTTTATGAATGCGTAGATGATCATATGATGGATTTGAAATTGTGATCAATTTGACAAAGAAATTTAATTTGGATCAACATGATCCTAGATAGTTGATTTTTTTCCATGACTCTCTGTATCAAATTGGTATCAGATCTTGAAGATCTTGAGTGTGTGGGTAGAGCACCAAGGGAGGCAATCCCCACTGGGACCTTGGAGATTTGGTATTTGTTTTGTTGATGAGTTTTTTTTGTAGGTGTTTATCCATCTTGCTGCATATGAAGGTTGGGTTGTGTGTACAAAAATTGGAAGTCTTTCAAGGGTCAAGAGAATGTCTAGGGCCAAGGAGTGGTCCAGTTGGTTCCCAAGAGACTAGGGAAAAGAGAAGGATGGGACTCCTAGGTGAGGCATATGGGAGAGTTGCTTGTAGTTAGTTTGAAGAAGCAATGGTAAATGTGGATCTCTAATTGATAAGGCACTGTGGAGTTACAACCACTAATAATCCATTAACAGGAATATTTGAGAATATGATTTTGAGGACAGTCCTATGTCCTTAAAGGAAAAGATTATGATGATAAAGACATGAAGAGGCAAAGGTAAAGGTAAAGATTTTTGGTCTAATTTTCATGTAGGTTATTGGTTCCATGTTTCCAAGGGACTTGGAAACTTTTCAAGGTTGGGAGTATGGTGCAGAAGCACCTAAGAATAAAGGAATACCATGAGGCTACAAGAGGATAGAATTCATATCATGAATTTTATGGTCTTTTAAATGTATCATGAGTCTATTTGAATCATATGTAAGGCTAGGTGAAGCCATTTGTATGACATTGTTAATATTATCTTATTAAGGTCCTAGTTGGGTCAAGAAGGTCAAAATATGAAAGAATGCCTAATATAGGCTAAAATTGATGTAAATGTCTATTAAGTCCATTTTAGGGTGATTCAATTGTCCAATATGCAAATAATTGTTAAGTTTGCAGTTAAACTTGTAAAAGTTGTAATGCAAATAAAATGCATAAAATATTGTCAAGAAAATACATAATGATTAAAAGAATGTAAGGAGATGGTTTATAAGGTGGTTGGGAAGTTGTAAAGTACCACAACCACTATAAAATAATTTTAATGGTCTTTCCAAATCAATATGAGAGGAAGGAAACATTTTGGAGTAATTGTGGGGTTTTCTAATATAGATATTTTGATTGGTTTTCTATTTTTCTGTTGTTTCAAGGCCTTGTACAGTCATGTAGAGCCTTGAAATGATGTATATTCTATACAATTTAATATTTTAATGAATAAAATTCCTTCCCCTTTTTGTTTGGATTTATTTCATTCAGTTTGGAGTAAGTTATGAGCATTTTGGTGAAAGTGGGTATTTGCATATTTGAGATACCCTAACAATAGTCATATTGTATCATTTCTTATAGACACATTTGGAGGAGTTTTAGAACCTAAATGGTTTCATTGGAAATATATGTGAATAATATTTCATTCCCTTTTTGTTTGAGTTGTTTTGGTTAAGTTCTGTGAGAGTTATGGACCTTTTAGTGAAAATTGGTTTTTAAACATCTCCATTAGAGTTGTAGGCAGTGATTTGTGCTTTTTGAATGATTTATGGATTTGATAAATTAATGGCTTATAGATTATGAAACTAGACTCACAAATTGTTAATATCAAATTGGTTTGGTTTCATTTGGATGTGTTTTGAGAAAGATATGAGATTCCCTAGGTAGGGTTTTATGTTTTACTTCTGGTTTATGGCAGTAAACATGGGTCTTTGTACGGGGGCATATCTCACAATTTAACCGTCGGATTTTTATTTCCTTTGGATATGATTTAAAAAGTCTCATTTTTAAAAAATCCACTGGAGAGATCTTCAATATGATGCCTAGAATGAAAGTTGTGAATAACATAATACAAGGTATCAAAACTGTCAAATTACAACAGTCACAGGAAATGGAAACTCTTGTTAGTTTGATTAACAATGGTGTTAAATAGATTGATGTTTTCTGATTGAATGTGGTTGATTTCCTTAGAAAATATGATTTTTTTAATCCTTGTCTAGTTAAGATCAATTTAATGAGTGATGGGTGATAACTATGTTAAGTTGTTGGAATAAGATTAATTTGTTGATTATGCCTCTAAGTTTATGAATGAGTAGATGATCATATGATGGATTTTAAATTGTGTTCAATTTTATGAAGAAATTTAATTTGGATCAACATGATCCTAGATAGTTGAATTTTTTTCATGATGCTCTGCATCAATCAGTTTTCTTCTCTAATTTCTCTTTTGCTTTTGCAAAAGCAAGTACTAACCACTGCATTAGATCTGTGACATCCATTTCCTCTAAGTTGGTTGGAAGTGATTGAGAGCCACTTGCCAACAAAATAGGTGTAGAAAAAGGAGTGATTAGTAATCCTTTTGGTTGTACCTCTTCTTTTTCTTTTTCTTGTTCTTTTTCTATTTATATTTCTTTTTCTTTTTTGTGTCCCTTTTCTTGTTCTATCTCTTTTTCTTCCTCTTTTTGTTCTAATATCTATTCTTTTTCAGGTGTCTTTTCTTCTTGATGAACTTTCTCAGTTGGTAGGTCAATATCTCTTACTATTTTTTCAATTTTGGTTAGGGTTTCATTCAACTAAAATGGATCAAATGTATCTATCCATGGATCAAGTGAAATCCCAACATTGTCTATGAAGAAATCAGGTAGTGTTGTGTCAACTACCTCTAGTTATTTTGGATCTTCAGCCTTTTATGTAGTTTAAGGCTGTGTGGAGTTTATTAATGGGGTTGGGGTCCTTGTAGATTTACCAAGATCAGGTCGCTCATCCAAGAGTAGTTTTCCAACCTTATCATTTGTTTCATATTTAAATTCTTCATATTTTCATGCCATGAACTTGATAATTCTAGTTTTAGTTCTTAGCTTTGGCCTTAGCTTTTCAAGAGAATCTCCCATCTCATTCCCTGAACCATGGTTGGAATATTCTTCAACATAATGTCTTGTCTCATCTTGATATCATCATCTAGGGCTCTTTTATTTCTCCATTCTAATCTTTCAAATAAGTCCTTACTTATTTGACCCTCTATTTCAATCAAGTTCTTTTTGAATGTGAGAAAGTGCTCCACAACTATGTCTTCTATTTGGTTTTTCTCATCCTCATCATATCTACCAAAATATTTATCAATAGAAATGAGCTTACCATCACTTACTTCTCTCTTATGTAGAATTTTGATGTAGGGCTTGTTGATCCCCAAGACATGTTGTCTAAATTAGTGTCCAACATTCAGTCATTAACAAGGCAGAGTTGGTCGGTCATCACTACAACCGAGCCATTCTACTAAGACTGAGTAATGTATGGACTTACATATTTTGTATACTTACCAAGAAGAAGTGACTATTGAGCAAGTCAAAGGTCACCAAGCAAGCGAGTAGTTACCGAGCACTATGAATGCCAAGTTGTATAGAATAGTTAGTGTCAAGTGTTAGTATATGGAGAATAGTTTTGACTGAGCACTAGAGACTTCATATGCCGAGTGAACCAAATTTGGTATATGTGTTTGTAATGGCACAAAAACCTAGGTAAACCATTTTGGTCGACTTCTATGCATGAATTAATGATTGTTGAGATAATTAAGGAGTTAATTACGCATTATGATTTCAATCATTAATCCCTATGCAAGCCATGTAACCAATTAAAAAAAGGAATACTTAAGCGGTAAAAGTGATGAATCTAGATCGTTGATCTTGATCTAGGAGCTTGATCAATTGTCTATAGGTGGTGACATCAAAACCATAACATAAGAATACTTAGAAGATCTCATGTATGCAGATGGAAACAATATTTTGATTGTTAGAAGCTAAGATCAGGTAGAGTGACCAAGCAGAGCAGTGAAGGACAGAACAAATTAATATTTGATTTAGAGATTAGATAAGTATTGGAAAGAGGAGATTCATTATCAGCATTTGAAGTGTAAACCTAAGGAGCAGGTATTGATACATTCTAGCAAGTGAATTGGGGTAAATCTCTTAATAGAGTGGTCCTAACAGGCCTTTGTAAATCTCCTAACAGAGTGCTTACTTATTTGTAAGTTTTAAATCCTTTAATCAACATAGATTGTATAAGTATGAAAGCTCTTAGCAAGGTAGACCCCTCCTAGGGTAGATCACTAGAAGTGATCAAAACTTTGTATCCCTAACAAGTACACTTTATTGTTGCAGTAGTGAATATTTGTGGGTGTCATCCCCACCTCAGTTTTACCTTTCAAGGGTTTCTGGGTTACCAAAATCTGTGTTATGTGTTTCATTTTCAAGGATGTGATTAGTAGTTAGATTCATTTTAGCATTGAAATTTATGTTTATAATATATATGTTGAATTGGTTTCAAAGTGTAAAAGTTTTAAAGATTCAAATTCACCCCCCCCTCTCAGTATCTTACTTTCCCAAATAATACTTCCAACAGGGCTTGAATAGGTTTTTTGTGTGCCCTGGCCTTTCTTCTATTCAACTTCTTCTATCTTTTGCATGTCTACTTCAAGTGACCTTAGATTAGCATCTTGAATCTTTCTATCCTTTTCTTCTTCTTGATCCTTCTTCTTTTGTTCCTTAGTTTTCTCTTTGTTCATCATTTAGACTTCCTTATTTTTCTCTTCTTCTTGAGAAGTCTTTTGTTGCTTATCTTTTTGTTTTGAATATGGAGGAGTGTCCAATGTTTTCCTCTTCTTTCTTGGTTCGCTAGCCATGGCCTTAGGTCTAGGTTTTGGAGGTGTTTGGCCTTGTGTAGTAGCTCTTGCTGCATGTCTCTGTGATGTTCTCCTAGAAGGTGTAGGAGTGTCATATTTTTCTTTCTCTTCTACTTCCTCAACCTCCATCACTCGAGGTGCCCCAATATTAGTTTGAGGGGGAATATTTTATTTCTCCCCAAGTTCCACCACCTTTTCCCTAACAATTTTCATTTCTTTTTTTGATATGCCATGTTGCCCTACTATTTTGTCAACAAGGGATTCAACCTTCTTCTCCCTTCTCCCTTTTAATCATTTTTCCTTGACTACTATGTACTCATTAGATGCACCCCATCTTGGAACATTGGGGTCTTCAGGTGACTGTAGAACATGTTAAATAAGAAGTTCTAGAATGGTGTAGTCTACTTCATAGCCCATAGGAGTAGCCCTTGAAGTTCTAGGTTCTACTTCCTGATCAAAGCATGTATTGTCAATCTCCACCATGAAACAGATGCCATCCTTGTACTTGTCCACTAGCCTCCAAGGTATCCTTTCCCTTTCATGCATTTTTTTTTGGAAGAGTTTCATCATTCTTGCAACCTCAGCATATCTATCTTGCTCATCACTTCTTTTATAGTAGTCACTTATCATTTGCATAGTGCACCTGTCTGATCTCCATAAATACATATTAGGGAATCTTCTCATGACATGAAAGAATATATACATTATTAGAGAACCAAATCTAAAGTTTGTTGTTCTGTTTCTCTTTATCCCTGCCAAATTCTCTATCAATTGTTGTCTTAGAACCTTGCACAGGTCATATTCTTCATCTTCTACTACCATTTTATATGCCAAATGTACAAAATTGGTGGATACATTGTTTATCCTACTACTATACTGAAACTTGTATCCCAATATCTTTGCAACAAGTTTGACATCTTCTTGTGTGATGTCATTTACTATCATTTCTCTCTTGTTCCATTTACTTTTGGTTAATTTCTCCAATTCAAATCTAATATTCTTTTATGTTGTGGGAATTTTACATGTCATTGGTAAACTAGTGATTTCATGCAATAGTTCTTTGGTAATTTTTTATGAGGTTCCACGAATCCATATGAATTCATCATGGGTCATACTTAACACAATTTTGATCCAATCTAGTTCATCGAATTCAAATCTCTCCATATAATTGACTATTGGCAGCCCACACACCTTCCTTCATTCTTCTCTTAGGGTTTGGTTTGTGTTGTATAACCCTAAAACCTCATCATATATCTTTGTGGTTCCTATAAACTCAATCTTGTTACATTTATATAGGCCCTAATGTCTTCAACATGAAGAACACCAACTAGGGTATGTGAGAATGCACCCTCTTGATCCTCTTTAGTAGATTTGAAGGGATGGATATTGAATTTGTATCTATTCCCTTTGAGCACATTAAAAAACTTGGGACTATCCATGTTTATTGCTTTGCTACTGTAAATGACAAATATTTCTTAATTTTATGATAAATACCTAGCTCGCGCGACCATGTGAGGGTTTTATGAACACAGCTGTAAACTCTTCAAGCTCCAACAACTACTCCAAGCTCTTCAATGATCTCTGAACTTAGTGTAAATGGTAAGTAATTTGACCACATTATTTCCCTTATAGATAATTTTGCACAAGTGCCAAAAATTTCCCATAAAGCTATACTAAACTAGTGTTGGTTCAAACTAGTACATTTTCTCACAGACATCTCCAAACCAGATGTGATCTTGTCCAAGATCCTTTCACATAGTATCTAAGATGTCTTCAAGCTTGCACAACTTGAATCATCCATATAGGAGCTTTGTATTTGACTGGTATTAATTTTTCATGCTTCCCTAAGGTATACATTTCCCATCAAAAGGATGGTGAGGCAATGCACCCTATTTATGATTCAACAAGACTCTTACGACTCTTTTGAGTGCTCACACTAGATACTCTTTGTCTCTCTTAACTTCAAATTCCATAGGTTCATTCTGTTTGACCCATTTATCCTTGAATCCTACTTTTAGTTTTGCTAGTTGTTTATCTTCTTCATTCAACTCCTTTTCTTTTTTGAATGATCTGAAGGACTTCTTTACTGGTCCTCTAAATCTACAATACTTCACAACATGTCACCTTCTTCTTGGGCTTAAATTGGTTGTAATCAATCTTCAATTTGCAATACTTGGCAATGTGACCAAAGTTATTGCATTTGTAACATACAATCTTTCTAGGTCTAGTAATAGGTTTCTTAACCTCTTCCATAGTCTTGCTAACTTCATCCTTACTATCATTAGAACAATTGTCTTGCATTCTCAGATTGTCTATGTTCTACATTTTTACTACATTCACCTTTTTCCATATTTACCTCATTCAAACTTTTCTCTTTTTTCTTCTTGATAAAATCATTCAAGTGATCATATGTAGGTTTGCTAGACCTCATATCTATTTTTCTACATTCTCTTATCTTATGTCCATACAAATAGTAATTAAAACAAAAACTAGTAGATTTGGACTTAGGAGTACCTTTTTTAGTTGATTTATTTGATTGGTCTTTGTGACTGCAATCCTTGTCATTGTCCCTGCAAGGAGGTATTTCAGGTCCTGCTATCACAACCTCATAATTTGACTTCTTAGGTGAGTCAAGATTCATGACAACTCTATCTTTCTTCTGATAGAGTTTGCCTTTATTAAGCTCTTGTGAATTTTGTTACGCTTTTCTTTCAGAATGGGTCACGAGAATAGTCTGTGGACTTAGGCATTTTTTCCTTCATTAACTACATACAAACATATTCATTATATCTAATATGTGTGATCATAAATCTGATAAGTTTTTCCATAAATGACAACATTCCATATGTGCATGTGCCTACATGTGCATATGTGTCCATGTTCTGACCACTTGCCAACATCTCTCTCTCTCTCTCTCTCTCTCTCTCTCTCTCTCTCTCTCTCTCTCTCTCTCTCTCTCTCTCTCTCTCTCTCTCTCTCTCTCTCTCTCTCTCTCTCTCTTTCTCTCTTTGTCTCGCTCTCCCATTCTCCTTCTCCTTCTCCTTTGTCTCTCTAGTTTTATATAACCCGTACAAGTTATGGGAAATTGTGAACGTTGTCATAAGTTTAGATAGCTCATTCAGGTTATGATAAATTGTGAACATTTTCATTACTTTACATAACCCATATGGGTTATGAGGAATTATTTATATTTGAGTCCCAACGGCCTAAAATCCAACTATGCAAGTTGTTTGAAGGCCACACTACTATTACACATGTTTTTTTGGGATAGTAACAATCATGTTTTATTTATTTTATTGTCAATATTTCTTTGAAATGATTGTTTTGTCTTGTTTTTTTGGATTCTTTTTGAAATTATTTTATTATGGTTACTTTAGATTATAATAAAATGATGCTCATTTTTTTTTTTTAATGTTATTTGATTGTTGATTGTCCTCATGATGTTACATGTAGGACAATCAATATCAACAATGGGAAAGAACAAGAGAGGAACAGTTGAACAATGAGAGGAAGGAAAGGAAAGATAAAGGGAGCATATGAGGAGATTACATGAAGGTACGCAATCTAATGCACGTAATCAAAATGATGAACATTCAAAAATTGAAATTGATATGATGAATGCACCAAATCAAAATGATCAACATACACCAATTTAAATGCATGAGATGAATCCACCTAATGAATGTGATGAACATAGACCATTTGAAAATGATGTAATGAATGCACATGTTAATGAAATTGAAGAAGATTTACCATTTGAATATGATGTGATTAATGCACATAATGCACTAATCTTAACACCTCTAGAATAATTCATAGAAAACCAAAGTTTCTAATAGACATTGATGAAAATATTTTGAGGCCAATGTATGATAAAATTTTTGAGAGAACTTGTAGAATAATGGCTATAAGAATTTGGAATAACTATTTTGAAAACTTAAATCAAAGTGGAAGATGCCAATTAGTTGTTGAATTAATTAAAAATCTGAAATTTAGAGAGACGATGAAAATTTTGGGGTTAAGAAAATCTCAAAATAATAGTAAAAGAACCATTGTGAGAAATATTTTTTATGCATACCAATCCATTGGTTCCAAATCATGCTCTAAAGGTGCTAATGTTACTCGTCATGTCCTCACATCAACCGTAATGGGAAAGGAAATGAAAAAATATCGTTTAATAAGAAAAAAAAGCAAGTTATTAAGGATAAGTAGAACCACATTACACCATGCTTTAGATAGGCAAGAGAAAATTGAGGATCATAACAATAATTCTCTATGTGCATTCTCAGGTAGACTCCCATGCAAGGACAAGGTTGTTTTTGATGCACTAAGAATATTAATTAAGAAATATTGGCATGAAAAAACAAAGGTTTCACCCAACCAAAGAGATGTTGTTAGAAGGTGAATTGGAATTAGAAATCGTGAGCCACATCCAAAACACTATTTAGATATGACACAAATACAATTTTATAAAAGGTTTCTTCAAAGCTTTCCTCAGATTAAAATTAGTCAAAGATTTTTTGAGATAACAAAACCATTTTATGCTAAGATTAATCATGCACGTACTACATGTTGTTGTAGGGTTCATGTTGCATTTTTTATGCATTATCATATTTATCACTATATATGTGGTACTTTGCATGCAAACAATGTTTTGTAGGAATGTGGTCTACAAGCACCTCCTAAGTCACTGAGAGACTTCATTTCAAGTGTACTCTATAAATAAGATGATAGGTGCATTTATTATAATATGATGTGTTTGAAAGGATTTTGTCCTACATATGGTGGTTTGCAAAATTTGTATAGATTCTTACATCTTGATAACACACACAAAACTGGGTAGGAACTAGTTTCTTTTGGAAAATACAAGTCAGTCACATATGGTGTTAAAAATGGAAAAGAATTAAGGAGGTGTGAGTTAGTAAAAAGGGATATATGCGTAGCTGATTTTATGAAGATGTTTCAAGACAAACTAGTTTATGAGTACATAGGTCACACACATAGAGATAGGTAGTTAGATGAGCAATTCAATTTGTGTAAGGACACTTTCCCCCTTGGTACTATTGTCTTTGTCATTGATTTTGTAGAGAATTATACACTAAAATCTCAAAATGAAGTACAATCTATGTATTACCACTCTACACAAGTTACAATTTTTGTACACATAGTATTCATGCATGCACATGATAGCACAGAGGAGGACAAAAAGGTTACAAGAGTATCACTTCTATATCAGTGATTATCGTACACATTCCTCATAGTTTTTGAAAGGATTCTTTAAATTTTTCTGACATTTTGAGGGAAACAAGTATAAGATATAACCAACAATTAATATGGTTAGACAATTGAACCTCACAATTCAAGAATGCAATGATGTTCTACTAGTTGAATAGTATGCATGTGACAAGTGGTGTGCAACATTTTTGGAATTACATTGAGACGAGTCATGGAAAGGGAGAGCATGATGGTGTAGGAGCATGTGTGAAAAGAGCTCTTACCAGAGAGGAATTGAAGTATGAAGGTGGTGCATTGTTAATAGATGGAGAAATAATAGTGCAATGGTGTAATTCTATGATCAAACTAGGTAATGCAAGTAAGTCTATGGTTTTTAGATATTTTTAGTTAATACATGAATCTAACATTGAAAACTATTTGGATTGTTATACACTTACAAAATCAAGTGACATGCATTCTTTTAGAAGTTAAAATGCAACATCATTAGCTATTTATACTTGATAGATTACATATTTTTTCTCTTTGTGTATGCATTTTTTGTGGGATAAATTTGAATCAAAAGAGTGGGTCAACCAATGGTCTTGTACACCTTTACAAACCCTAGATACATATCAACTTTCTCAAGCAATACAATTGAACTAGATGGAAACATTAGTGGATTTTGAGCATGTATCTGACTTAGTTGAGCCATGTAATTTATTACTTAGTGAATTCTTTTTATCATCTTGTATGCATTTTAAGGTTAATTTATTAGTTCTTTATATTGATTTTAGTATTAACTTATAGCCTTATACTAAATGTAGGTCATGTATATACAATCATTGTAGATGAGAACAATGAAGAAGGAACATATTACTTTTTGTGTCATTGTATTGAGGCCAAAAATAAATTGACAACTATAGTCACTGATGGAGAGAGTATTGAGTACCCAATAGGTTCCGTTGTTGTGACAGGTACATGGATTAGAAGGTACCTTTGTTGTGTCGAGTTGTATTGAAACCTCTTAAACTCAATTTATTATACTTTGTATTGTTATTGGCATTAACCTATTTTTATAATAAAATGCAAGTACCCTATCAAGAATTCTAATGCCTGGTTGTTTGAGGACTTTGAGACACATAGATATATTCTCCATTACACTAAACTTGTTGTTGCAACAAATATTCAATTGATTAAATATCATGGTAGACTTCTTAACAAGAATTTATGGAAAGTTCATGAATCTGACCATGAGGCAATACTTGACACAATAAGGGTTAGAGCTGATACAGAAGGTTCACTTGATTGATTTTGGGCCATAAAGATGAATGATTCTACAATATGGTAGAATGATTTTGATAATTTTTATATGATTGTATGTGCATATGAGCTATAATGTGCATATTTAGATGCAAAATTTTATATATAAAAGAAACAATCAACTGTAATGTGCATATTTAGATGCCAAATTTTGTATATAAAAACAACAATCGACTATAATGTGCATATTTAGATGCAAAATTTTATATATATATAAAATAATGAGATTCATCATGCATATTAGATGCAAATTTTGAAATATAAAAGTGCCCATGGGGCTGATTTTCATATATTAAGAGCCCACATTTTGTATATCCTAATTTGTACCATTTGATTATAAATACACATTTAATTTTGTATCCTTACATTTGTATCGTCTTAATGCCATGTAAAGTGCAAAAATTGTGATTCCTTGCTATGAATTTTGTATCCTTATATTTGTATCATCTTAATCTTGTATCCTTGCATTTGTATTGTCTTAATGCCATGTACATTTGTATGATCAAATGATGTAATACTTGGTGTCATTAAGTTGAAATTGGTCAAATGTGTCCAAAGTAAAATGGTGAGTCCCTATGGTGAAGGGATAGTGTTGAAGGATTGCATATTGGCACTGAATGATCTACCTGATTAGCTCCCATTAGGTAGGTAAACACTAGTGACAACCCCATTTTTTCCACAGAGTCACTAGAACGTTCACGACCATGCAGGACCAAAGTGTCCCCAAGGTACACTAAGCATGATTAGGAAGAGATATTTTGAGGCTCGTATATCATACCTCGTGAGAGGTATTGAAAAATCATTAAATTCTACATGACTATGTTTTTGAGGCCTACAATAACCTCTCTCCACTCTGGGAGATTCAAATTTGTTTGAATTTGGCATGCAAATCTTGTTTGACGCCAAAACTTGCACTGAGGCTCGGTTGAAAGTAGCACAACTAGGTTACTTACAAACCATTCATCCTAGAACCAAATGGTCTACACCATTAGCTCCCATTGGGTGGGTAAATGCTAGTGACAACCTTGTTTCACCCACGGAGTCACTAGAACATTCATGACCATGCAAGACCAAAGTGTCCCCAAGGTGCACTAAGCACGATTAGGCAATGATCTTTCAAGGCTTGTATATCGGACATCGTGAGAGGTATCAACAAACCATTAGATGCTACAAGACCATATTTTTGAGGCATATAGTAATCTCAATCCATTCTAGGAGATTTGAATTTGTTTGAATTTGGCATGCCAATCTCACTTGATGCCAAAACTTATAGTGAGGCTTAGTTGAAATTTGCACCACTGGGTTTCTTCCAAACCGTTCGTCCTAGCACCAAATGCTCTATGCCATTAGCTCTAGTTGGGTAGGTAAACACTAGTGACAACCTTGTTCCACCCACTTAGTCACTAGAACATTCATGACCATGCCGGACCAAAGTATCCCCAAGGTGCACTAAGCATGATTGGGCAGCAATATTTTGAGGCTCGTATCTTGGACCCCATGAGAGGTATCAAAAAATTTTCAGATTCTAAAGGACCATGTTTATGATGCCTACAATAGCCTCTCTTTGTTCTGGGAGATTCAAATTTGTTTGAATTTGGCATACCAATCTTTCTTGATGCCAAAACTTACAGTGAGGCTCAGTTGAAATTTGCACCACTAAGTTTCTTCCAAACCATTTATACTAGCACCAAATGGTCTACTCCATTAGCTTTAGATGAGTTGTGAAATGCTAGTGACAACCCCATTCCACCCGCATAGTCACTAGAATGTTCACAACCATGCCAGACCAAAGTGTTCCCAAGGTGCACTAAGCATGACTGGACAATGATCTTTTGAGGTTCGTATATCAGACCCCATGAGAGGTATCTAAAAACTGTTAGATGCTACATGAACATGTTTTTGAGGCCTACAATAAACATTCTCTATTCTAGGAGATTTGACATTTTTTGAATTTGACATGCCAATCTCGCTTGACACCAAAACTTGCAGTGAGGCTCAGTTGAAAATTCCACACTGGGTTTCTTCCAAACCATTTTTGCTAGCACCAAATAGTCTATGCCATTAGCTTTGGATGGGTGGGGAAACACCAGTGACAACCCCATTCCACCCACTTAGTCACTAGAACATTCACGACTATGCCAGACCAAAGTGTTCCAAAGGTGCACTAAGCACAATTGGGCAACGATTTGTTGAGGCTCGTATCTTGGACCCCGTGAGAGGTATCAGCAAATTGTCAGATGCTAAAGGACCATGTTTCTGATGCCTACAATAGCCTCTCTTGATTCTAGGAGATTTAAATTTTTTTGAATTTGGCATGACAATCTCATTTGACACCAAAACTTGCATTGAGGCTCAGATGAAAGTTGCACCACTGAGTTTCTTCCAAACTATTCGTGCTGGCACTGAACTGTCTGTGCCATTAGCTTTGGTTGGGCTGTTAAATGCTAGTGACAACCCCATTCCACCCACTTAGTCACTAAAATGTTCACGACCATGCCAGACCAAAGTGTCCCCAAGGTGCACTAAGCATGATTGGACAAGGATATTTCAAGGCTCATATCTTAGACCCCATGAGAGGTATCAAAAAAAAATCAGATGCTACAAGACCTTGTTTTTGAGGCCTACAATAACCTCTCTCCATTCTAGGATATTTTAATTTTTTTGAATTTGGCATGCCAATCTCGCTTGATGCCAAAACTTATAGTGAGGCTCAGTTGAAAGTTTCACTATTGGGTTTCTTCAAAACCCTTTGTCCTCACACAAAATGGTCTACGACATTAGCTTTGGTTGGGTGGGTAAATTCTAGTGACAACCCCATTCCTCCCACTTAGTGATTAGAACTTTCACAACCATGTCAGACCAAAGTGTCCCCAAGGTGCACTAAGCATGATTAGGCAACGATCTTTCGAGGTGTGTATCTCAGACCCCATGAAAGGTATCGGTGAATTGTCAAATGCTATAAGATTATGTTTTTGAGGCCTACAATAAAATCTATCCATTCTGGGAGATTCAAATTTGTTTGAATTTGGCATGCAAATCTCACTTGATGCCAAAACTTGTAGTGAGGCTCAATTGAAAGTTGCACCATTGGGTATCTTCCAAACCATCTATCCTAGCACCAAATGATCTACACCATTAGCTCCCATTGGATAGGTAAAACACTAGTGACAACCTTGTTCATCCCACTTAGTCACTAGAACATTTGCGACCATGCCGGACCAAAGTGTCCCCAAGGTGCACTAAGCATGATTGGGCAATGATCTTTCAAGGTTCATATATCAGACCACGTGAGAGGTATCAGAGAACTGTTAGATGATACATGACCATGTTTTTGATTCTTACAATAATCTCTCTCCATTCTAAAAGATTCAATTTTTTTTGAATTATATATGTGCCAATCTCACTTGATGTGGAAACTTGTAGTGAGGCTTAGTTGAAAGTTGTACCACTAGGTTTCTTACAAACCATTCATCTTGGCACCGAATGGTCTACACCATTAGCTCCTATTGGGTGAGTAAACGCTACTAAAAACACCATTTTACCTATAGAATCACTAGAATGTTCATGACCATGCAAGACCAAAGTGTCCCCAAGGTGTACTAAGAACCATTGGGTATGTCAACAAGCATTCTGGTGTGTCAAGGGGCAAAGTGGAATCATTCCTAGGGTAAACCTACCAAACTAGACACGATGGAAGAATTGATTTGTGCCCACAATGAACAAATGTTTCTACTCCAAATTGGTTATACAAGGGACATCATCAGTAGGGTAGGTCAGGTCCTATGTATCCTAAATGTGTTAGGGTCCTATGAACCATTTTGGTTTGTAATAAAGACTACATGTTCAAATCTGGTCAAAGGGTCAATAATAGAATACTAATTGATGTTTTGAGTTCTCAGGATGATCACATTTCAAGATAACCTTCAAAGAACAAAGGGTACCTAGAAATACATGTAAGGCATGAATCATACAAAAAAATACTCATACTGATCATATGCTCAAGGCATGAATCAGACATTTAGATATCCATACACATTTTTTGTATACACTAATGAAGCATGCATGTAAATAATGCATAAATAGTAATTTTTCTTTAGCCAAACAAAATACTCGTAATTTATGAAGGATATTGGTGTAGGGGCACCTATGCAAACACCGAAGGAAACCTTGGAACCAAATGAGGCCAAAAAATCAAGGACATCCTTCATTTTCAATTGGGAGATATTGAATCCTATAATGACAATATGTAATGAACAATTTGATTTAAATGCAATAAGTCCTAGAAGTCCTGATAAAGGACTTAGGACCAAAATTGATGTAAGGGTGGCCAGTTGTGCCAAATAGGGATCTAAGTTGTTTAGTGGGGTCAATTAGGTCCTAGAAGAAATAAAGAATAGGTTTGGATATATTTTAATACATTTTTAATGATAAAATGTTATAGTTTATAAGTTAGAAATTCACACTTTTTGAATTCTAATGACTAGTAGGAATTAGGAGAGAAAATGGGTTTAAAGGCCTAAAAAAGATTTTAATCACTTCTAACCATCTTGGATCACTTATGGAAGTTGAAAAAAAACTTATAAACAACCTTGAATTCTTGGGAGATAGCATGGTACAAACTGGTGAGGGTTTTGTATGGACTGTTGATAAAAATTTGAATAAAACTCAAAATTTTACTCACTTCTTTGCATGATTTGAATTTATTTGTATTGGAGTAGTTTTTATAATTCCTTAGGAGTATAATTAATATCATTTAAAACCTTATTTAATTCTATGGAAGTTATTTGGTTCATTTTTCAATCCTTTTATATTGACTGATTGCATTTTGTCACTATTTTCTCAATAATAGTTTGACAAAATCTTGATGTAGAAGCATCGTTCCATGATTGCGATTATTGATTCTCATGGAATGATGTTTCTTTCACATTTATGATAGATTTATATTATGATACATTGCAGGAGAGTTGATTTGACAGGGTGATCATCAGATTTGTGAAGTGAACTTTGAAGGATTTGCTTGGTCGAGAGAAATAACCATTAATCTAGTTGAATGAGGTTTAAATTTTATGACATGGAGTGTCTTATAATGGTGTATGAATGGTGAATCCATTATTGGCTAAGCCTATAAGTTCTTGGAAGGCCTACAATGAGAAAGCCCTAGCTTTGAGGGCTTTTGAGAGACCAAATTAGGGGTTTCATACTTGGAGGAGTTTGAGGACCAAATTGATTTGATTTTCCCTGTATTGGAACCATTTAAAGGAACTTTTGAAAGTCTTGGTGTTTTGGAGTAAGTATAACTTACACTTGCTTTATAAAATGACCCTATTTTGTGCTTGAAACAAAGGCATAGTTTGAGGATGGGTATGTTAGTTCAAAAAAATCTATGGTAATATTTTGGTATGTTATAGTCTGTTGAATGTGTGTATGAATTTTGTACCTAATCTGTAGCCACAACACTTCAGTAAAACATTAGAGGTTAGCAAAAAAAAAATCTGCAATGAATTGAAAGCTAAACTAACCAGGCAATTTACTGCCTTATAATAGGTGTGAGTATGATGTTCTCAGATTAGACCGAGACCAGTGACATTGATGACACCTAAATGAAGGATTTGAATGCAAGATCTAGATATGGAATGAATGCAAATTAATCTATATTTTTGGGTTTTTCTATGCAATAAGTATGAGAAATATGATATGAATCTATTCTATATGAAATTGAACTAACAATGATATGAAATAAAACTAAAATGAATTGAAAACAAGATTGATCTCATAAAAATTGTTGATTCTCAAGAAGCTTCAATTCTTCAAATGTCGATTCTCCAGAGTAAGTATGCAAATTCTGTGGATTCTGTGGATTGATTGAGATTTGAAAGCTTGAGAGATTTGATGCAAATTTGAGAGATGATTTGTGAAGAGCTGAGCCTTGATTTTATAGAAATCTAGGGCTTTGGAGGTGCATGAAAAAAGCCATAAATCACTCTTGATAAACTCGGGTTGATTTTTGAGTTGTCAGAAATAAAAGATATTTAATTTATAAAATCATGCAAAAGCAAGGCTTTAACTCAAAATAGAGTTTAGATCAAATTCCAACTCATCATCAGATGTTGAGTTTAAATTTAAAATTGATTGTTAATTTCTAGTTGCCTGATTTTCTGATTGTGCATGATTTAATTATAAATTAATTTAAAAATAAAGTGATTTATTCTCAACTTAACTGATTTAAAAATTAAAAAAATTGATTTATGGGTTAATCAATTATTAAAATCAAACTTTTATTCAAAAATAATATCATTAAATATGACAACTTGCTTTAATTAATTAAATAAGAATTTAATAAATTAATTATAGGAATTTTGATTTATTGTCAAATTTGAATAATAATACTTATGAATAAATATAATTAAATTTGATAAAATAATTAAGTGGTAGGATTAAATCAATTAATTAAATATTTATCATATTCAATTAATCAACTTTAGGATAAATGTGATTTATTGCCAAATAATCATTGAATTAAAGACAATTAGGATAAATTAAGAATATTGCTAGGAATATTCCTCGATGCAGAATTTAAGATAATCAATTAGATTCGATGATATGCAGATGTGCCTTAGGTTAGGACTTCGATGTCAATTTCATTAAAATTGTTGATGTAGGAGGTTAATGAACCTATAGCCCATTTTTGGGGTATTACATTTTGCCCCTCTTTGAATTACTGTGCGAAGCACAATGGTTCAAAGATAGTTTGTGTTTGATATGAAACTAATTTGAAAGATATGATGATTGAAAGATTTGAAGATATTAGGTCCTGAATGACCAAAGATAATGTTCACTATAGCAATGATGAATCGATGAAACAAAAGCATCAAAATGCCTGATCTTGAACCTTATGGTTGCAAAGAAGTGAGTGACCGATTCCAGACTTGATTGTCCTTAGAAGAATCACATTGGTATCACATCTGAACCCTTCAGTTACCAAAGAACTAAGGAAATAACACTAATGAATTGATAGTTGTGAAAAGTTGATATAGTTTACAAGATTAAGAGAATACCAGATCGATATGGATCTCGATGAATCTGATATGCCCCAAGCAATGATAGATTTTCCCCAAGCGATGAGGACTTTCGATGAATCAGCAGCTAGACGTGGTTGTTGTCTTGATTACTGAGGAAAGATTGATAGACAAAATTAGATTTACAGACTTGAATGATGTGCAATACCATGCCCCCTTTGGGATTAAAATTGAAATCTGACATGAAAAGTCAGTGTTATAGTTTAGAAGCATGTTAATTGATTTGAGAAGTGATTATACACATCTGAGAACATATTCTGCATCATTTAGAGGTCTTGGAGACTGAGTTTGACTAGTTTTGACCATGAGTTGACCAAGTTGAAATTTTGATAGTTTGATGTAAGATAATTAGTTAAGTTGAATGCTAGATTTCTTTGATGATTGAAGGTCAATTATGCAAGTAGTTAATAATATGACTAAGCTTAGATTTTGATTTTGATCTCGAAAAAGATTCTACTTGCTGTTTTGTTGGAGGGACCTTCGTGTGAGATTTAGCTCTTGTTAGATTTGAAGAGGTGATTGAAGAATCATTTAAGCATTGAAGTTTTATCCAAACGTTGTGAGATCATGCAAATATGAAAAATGCAAAGAAACATGTAGAATGATATGCAACCTGAGACCTAGGACCTAGTCACTGATCATGTGTCAATCATTCTCATCATTGAACTTTTAGGTAATCAAATAAATCAATACAATGCCCACTAGGTATGAAACCATAGACATATGAATATTGATTTGTATGCACAAGAATCAATACAACACCCACTAGCTAGACAACCATGGATATATGAATATTGATTTTATTTTCAGAATGTCGAATTAGATATAAGCACCAAGGCATAAACGCCAGGATGACCTAAATATCATGTCCATTTTGATATAGCAATTTGTATAAGCATCAAAACATAAATGTCATGATGACCTAAATACACCTTGCATTCAAACACATCAAACAGTCAAGAGATCATTCTAAATCCAGTGTGAATTACTCGTAGTGACCCTTTATCGTTCACATCCTTAGGCAAGATCGCGTTTCACAGTAGGAGAAAGAACTCACTCAAAAAGACAATAGCTAGATCAAACTCCCTAGGATTTTCCAAGTATCCATGGTCAAGGTATGCATGGCCATCCAATTTGAGATAGAGGCTCTTACAGTCGGACACCATTTCAATCCAGAATTTCCAAAGTTGTTAGATTTTCACATAGAAGCAGAAGACAAAGAAAAGATTATGCCCCTAGTCATCACTCTCTAATTCCTATAAAGGACATCATCGAAGAGCTCGAAGGGACACAATATGAAAAAATATGAATGTGTATCAGTAAGCATACAAGGAGATAAAATCATGAAGCATAGATTGTTTTCAGTTTGATGTTTGATTGTTGTTGTTGTAGATGCAAAATCCTTTCTGGAGATGAGATTGACTAACCGACTCAAATGAAGCTTCAAAGGACTCTAATTGGATATGAAACATCTAAGATATACTCGGAGACCATAGGATATGACATTGATTTCCCCCAAGTGTTAAGCATTGATAGGATATAGATGCTTGAGCTGATTGGTGTACAGACCGACTTATTGAAAATTGAAAATACGGAAACAAATCAGGAGATATGTACAAACTAAAGCAAGACTGAAAGCTGGGAAAGACCAAGATTGCGCTGATAGATGGAGCATTTTGGAACAAGTGTTTCTCATTTGTCAAGTTTTCACCATCTTGGCAGAGATTCTATTTTTGCTACCAAGGTGCCTATTTCCAAGTTTTCACCAAGGCACTTTTTCTTTTTTTTTCTCATTTTTTTTCTTTTTTTCATTTTTCAATTTTTTTGGTACTTTTGATATTTTCAATTTTTTTGTACTTTTGATATTTTTTGATTTTTTTGTGCGAATAATCAAGGCACCTATTGGTAGGTTTTCACCAAGATGTTCATTTTTTTCAAGACTTTTTCCAATTTTAAAGATTTTTTCAGGATATTTTACCAAGCACTGAATGCCTTAGGCATAGAATTTCTTCAGATGGAGAATGTTGATTGGTTCTCAAAGCTATTCTCCTTCAGTCATTGAGAGTTGATAGGCACCAGAGCCAAAAGTAGCAGTGATAATAAAGGGACCCAGCCAGTTGGGTTCAAACTTTCCCTTGCGTTCTCTATGTGATTGATTTTTAGGATTCTCTCTGAAGACTAGATTGCCAACTTGAAATTCTCTGTGTCTGACTTTCTTTTTGTAGCCTCTAGACATTCTTTTCTTATATACTCTAAGATGATCATACGCTGCTTGTCTGTGCTCATCTAGTAGTTCATGTTCTTGCAACCTAGACACTCTGTAGTCATCATCAGTCACTAGACCATGCATTCTAATTCTTAGTGATGGGATTTCAACCTCAATAGGTAGTACCGCTTTAGACCCATAAACTAAAGTGAAAGGTGTAGCCCCAGTAGGTGTTGTGATACTCATTCTGGAGGCCCAGAGAGTTGGATTGATCATGAGATGCTAGTCTCTTCCTATTTTATTCATTGTATGATGTAAGATTTTCAAGAGATTCTTGTTTGAAGCCTCTGCTTGTCCATTCCTTTGAGGATAGTAGATAGAAGACCAATGTTGTGTAATCTTGAATTTGGCACATAAATCATCTAGGTCTTTGTTTTTAAATTGTCCCCCATTATCTGTGATTATAGAATGTGGGATCCCATTTCTGCAAATGATGTAGTTCAAGATGAACATAGATATCTATTTCCCTGTTGCTTGTGTTAAGGGAACTGCTTCTACCCATTTTGTGAAATAACCTGTAGCTGTGATTATATGGGTATGCCCATTAAAAGAGTGTGGATAGATAGCACCTATAATATCAAAAGCCCATTGCTGAAAAGGCCATTGTGTAGTAGAGGGAATTAGATCTCTCCCTAGAGCATGAATCAAGTTACCATGCACTTAGCACTTTTGACAATTCTTGGCAAACTTGATTGCATCTTTTTCCATTTCAGGCCAATAGTACCCCGCCCTAATAAGTTTTTGAGCTAGTGACCCACATATACCCTCATGGACTTCCTCGAGTGCACATTGAGACTCTTCCCATTCTAAAAATCTAAGTAGCGTACCATCTAGACCTTGTTTGTACAGATCATTACTAATGATGACATATCAGGATGCAGTGTAGATAAGGTTTCATTTCTCAAATCGGTTAAAGGAATCATGAATGATTTGGTCTTGGAGATAGGAGAAAAGGTTTTTGTATCTGGATGAATCATAACCTACAATAGTGCAGATCATGCGGGTTTCAGGTGAGTCATATGCAGGATAAGATAGTGCTTCCACTAGGAACTCGTAGCGTAGCTCATGTTTAGGCTGCTGTAAGAGAGTAGATAATGTTGCCATTGCATTGGCAACCTTGTTCTTAGTTCTAGGTATTTGGTCAAATGTGATAGATATGAAGTATTTCTTTAGATCATCAACCATCCTCTTGTAAGGAATGAGCTTTTCATCTTTAGTTTGGTACACATCATTGACTTGATGGATAACAAGTTTTGAGTCTCCATGAACATGTATCTCTGTCACTCTCCACTCAATTGCTATTTTCATGCCATTAACAAGGGCTTCATATTCAACAATATTGTTTGTGCAAGGAAACTTTAATCTAAATGCTTTGGGTATTAAGTATCCTTAGGGAGTTATGAGCAATATGGCTGCTCTGGATCCATTCTATGTATAGGAACCATCAAAGAACAAATGCCATTCTCTAGAAGAAAGATGCATGATAGAGGAATCTGTAAATTCCATTTGTAGTGGTGTATCATCAAATAGTGGTGCTTCAGCCAATTGATCAGCAATTACCTGTCCTTTTATAGCTTTTCTCTCAACATATTCAATGTCAAATTCACTCAAGAGCATGACTCATTTAGCTAGTCTACCTGTGAGGGCAACTTTTCTTAGTAGGTACTTTAGTGGATTGATTTTAGCTACCAAATGAGTGGTATGAGCTAACATGTAGTGTCTCAATTTATGTGATGCAAAGATCATAGCTAGACAAGCTTTCTCAATCATTGAATAGTTCTTCTCATATGCAACCAATGTTCTACTGATATAGTATATAGCTCTTTCCTTGTTCTCATCTTGCTATGCTAGCAATGCCCCTAGTGATGTATCTGTTGCACAGACATATAAGATCAATGGCTTCCCATGAATAGGAGACATCAAGATAGGAGGATTTGCTAGATATGTCTTGATATGGTTAAATTTTTTCTCACATTCTTCATTCCATGCAAAGGTCACACCTTTATGTAATGTTTTTGTAAAAGGTTGTGATATGTCAGCTAACTGTGATATGAATCTTTTGATAGATTGTACTCTCCCTTGTAAAGTTCACAATGACTAATATTCTTTGGGGGTTGCATCTCTATTATAGCCTTTACTTTAGCTAGATCAACTTCAATGCCTTTCTTTGAAACTATGTATCCTAAGAGCTTTGCATAAGTGACACCAAAAGCACACTTCTTAGGATTTAGTTGGAGACTAAACTTTTCCATTCTATCTAGGATCATGCTCAACTCATTTAAATGCTCAGTTCTAATCATAGATTTTGCTAAAGTATCATCAACATAATCCTCCATAGTTCGATGCATCATGTCATGAAAAATAGATGTCATTGCCCTTTGATATGTAGCACCAGCATTCTTAAGCCCAAATGGCATAACATTCCAACAGAAGGTACCCCATGCACATGTGAAAGTAGTTTTCTCTTGATCCTCTAGAGCTATTTTGATTTGATTATATCCAAAGAAGCCATCCATTAAGGAATACATCTCGAAACCCACAGTCATGTCCACTATCATATCAATGTTAGGTAGTGGAAAATCATCCTTAGGGCATGCTCTGTTCACATCTCTAAAGTCTGTGCACACTTTGATTGAACCATCTGATTTAGAAACAAGTACAATATTGGAAATCCACTTAGCATAGTCTATGACATGGATGAATCCGGCTCCTAGGAGTTTCTCTAATTCAACTTTTACCAAGAGTGCAACATGAGGATGCATCTTTCTCAACTTTTACTTGACAGGTTTTACTCCAGGAGCAATGGATAGATGGTGCATGATAAGATTAGGATCCAATCCTGGCATATCTGAATATTTCCATGAAAAATTGATCTTTTTCTCTATTAAGAATATAGTAAATTTCTATTTCTCTCCTTCTAATAAGGATTGTGCTACATGTACCAATTGTGGTTCTTCCTTTGTACCCAAATTGATAGATTGAGTGGGCTCAATTAGAACTAGAAATTTGTCCTATAAATGACTCAGAAGGACATCAAATAACTCATCCTTAGGCACCTCAGAGAGGTTTTCACCTTCAGATACATCTTTTATTTTTACTTTTCTAGGTTCTGAGACTACCACAAAGTGGTTTTCACCCTCAGAACTCCTTTTCTTTTTATTCTTATTCTTATTTTTCTGACTAAGATATTTGATGTCTAACTCCATCATGTTGATGCTTGGTTCATTGATGGAAGTCTTCATTGGCTCAACTACATTTAGGTAACAAGAAAGGGCATAGTCATTGGGAAAGGTGTAAATACCATAGCTTAGATCTTTGAAAGTTTGGTCAATAAGGTCAGGGCATTGGATAGTCAAAGTGTGGAAGGCTTGGGAGATTGTGTTCACAGATATGGATCTATCATCATTGGTCCTAACTTGATGCTTGATTTCAAATGTGATATTACAACTTAAGACATTCAACTCATGAATAGGCTCAACATCATTGTAGGAGTCCACTTCAGGCATTGGTGGATCAAACTCATTAAGTTCATTATTTCACTCTCAACTCATGTTGGGTGTGGATACATATTGGTGAATAACATCAACATGTTTCTCTTTGATAATCTCATCTTCCTCTGGAATGGCTCCCCATTCATAGTCATTTGATTCATTTTCTGATTTAGGACTTCTAGAAAATCTTAGCACATGTGTAAAGTCAGGATGAATACCCCAAGAAGGGTTACCCTCATATTCAAATTTATATTCATACTCATGGGAATTTGTCTCAAAATCACTGGAATGCTCTAAATGCTCAACTATGGTGATAGGCTTTTCTTCCCCATTTTGATTACCTTCGAGAATAGCTGGTTCTTGTGTGTCAACTATCTCTGGTTTGATAGTAGGTTCTTGTGTTTCTACTACATTAATTCATTTTATGGGATCATCTCCATCAGCAAGGAGATCTTTTATTTCTTGTGGGAAGCACTCATAAGGAATGAGTTTAGAACTATTTGAATCACTATCTGATTGTTTAGTTTCTTCCTTACTGAGAAGGGATTCTCCTAGTGCAATTTTTTCTATGACATGAGAACAATCACCTTTGAGGTGATAGGGCTTCTTCTTAAAGCCTAGGCCAACCATATTCTTATTCACTCTACCAGTATGTGGAATAGGTGTCGCAAGACCTTTTCCTCTGATTCCTAGAGGTCCTTGACCTGGATATCCCATCTTAGCTATCAATTTATCTCCTGGACCATATGACTTAGAATGGATCTTCGGTGCTGTAGAGTCACTAGTTTGAACATTTTGGGATTCAGATTCATCTTTATAGAGCCATGAAAGTACAACTTCATCCTCTTCAAACTCTTGTTTGGACACTTTTTTTGCCACAAAATTCTTTTTATATGCTTCAAGAAGTTCTTGAGATTCTGGTTTGGACTATTTTAGAGTTTGTCCATAAGACTTAGGTGAGATAGGGAGAGACGTCAAAGATAAGACTAGCTCTATAGTATATTAGCCCATCCCATTTTCTTTGATATTGACCTCTTTAGCAATGTCTTCCATTTTAGATGTTGAAGCAATGTTTGGCTGCTCAGTGGAAGATTCTCTGTTATTGGGAACAAGCTCATCAACACTTTCCTTCAATGTATTGCAAGTGGTATTCAGATCTATTGGGATAGTAACCTCTACTCCTTCATAAGGAAATTTTAAACATTGATGGTATGTAGAAGGAATAGCTTGCATTTCGTGTATCCATGGTCTCCCTAGAAGGATGTTGTAAGCCAAAGGTAGATCAAGCACCTGACATGTGGTATCTTTGATTACTGGACCTATTCTGATGGGTATCATAGGCTTTGATAGTTATCTTCTTTCTAGGATCAATAGCCAATTCTATGAATCCCAATTGTGTGATCAAGCTGTAAGAACAAATGTTTAGGCCAGCACCCCCATCTATCAACACATGTTTGACTCTATGATTGTGGATCAAAACTTCTATATGCAAGGGCTGATTATGCGGGTGACTCAAGGAGTTGTCATCTTCCTCTGAAAAGGAGATATATTATGGAGATGTAAGATGTCCAACCATAATCTAGAATCTGTCTAAATCAAGGTCATCAGGAACATTAGATCTAAGCAAAGCTTTGTCAAGAATGGCTCTGTGAGCTAGAGATATTTGAAGCAACTCAAACATGGAGATTTTCACATTAGTGTGTTGGAGTTGTTGAACAATGCTATAAGATGTAGGCCTTGTATCCTTAGGATTGGAAGATTTGGAAGTAGCCTTCTATTTGGAAGCAGATGAAAGATTGAAAGGTATCTTAGGGACATTAGATAAATTTGAGATTTGTCCTTTCAGATGTGCCTGAGCTTGCGATCGAGTAACTGTGTTAGCTGAGGAATGATCTCTATTTCTTCATACAATTGTGATGACATTGAAACTCTCAGAGAGACATGGTTCAACCATATTGATGACAACATTATTTACAGGGTAAGCATAATTGGCTTTTGCCCCCATATTATGCTGAGGAGAGGAAACTTCTTGACCATGTTTCAGAAATAGTTCTGTAAATGTCATATGATCATTATTGCTTTTAGGATTTTCAACTGTGATGTCTCCTCTATCGATCAGATCTTGAATAGTATGTTTCAAGCGGAAGAAGTTATTAGTTTTGTAACCTTTACCCTAATGGAAATCATAGAATTCATTTTCTTTCCACCATTTTGGTTTAGGATTAGGATCAGATTGTTAGATCTCAGGCAAAGAGATAATGTTATTAGCCAGCAGAGTTCTCATAGTGGATTCCAAAGATTCTCCAAGAGGAGTGAACTTTCATTTATTATCCCAAGATTTATATTCTGGCTTCTTTTGAGATGGTTCGGAAGACTTTTGTTATGAAGCTTTAATGGCTTGGGTGCCAAGAGTGAGATTGTAGGCTGGTGCCTTTGATGGGGCACGGATACTATCAACAATGCCATTTGTGATGATTCCTTTGTTCTTGTTCTAGTTTTTGTTTTTATCTTTTGAACTAGATCCAGATTCGTACTTGTCCTTTTGAAGTGTGATATCTCCTTTTTTCACAAGTACTTTTTTTAATTTTGATAGCATTATCTACCATTTTGTTAAAATATGTATGATCTTGCATTTGAAGAGGGTAGTTGATTTCTGGAACAAGGTTATTGATGAAGATCTCCAATTTTTCAGTCTCTGGAATAGGTCTGGCATATAGAGAGAATTACTTTCACCATCTTTTGAGGAATGTTAGGAATGGTTCTCCTAGATATTGCTTGAGATTGTAGATATCGATCATGGTGACCGGATGTTGAATATTGTAGGAGTATTGTTGATAAAATAATTTGATCAATTCTTCAAAAGTTTTGATAGTAGGTGGCAATCTAGAAAACCAATGAATGGATGCTCCTCCTAGAGATCTAGGAAAGAGGTGCATGAGATAGGTCGGTTCATGCATGAACTCCATGGGTTGTGTACAGAACTCTCTAACATGATCTTGAGGATCAGAGTGCTCGTCATATTTATCATACTTTGGTATCTCCAATATTTTTGGGAATGGTGGCATGTACAAGTCTTTGTCAAATGGAAAATGACATAAAGCCTCCATGGAGAGCTCCTTGGGTTCCTTCTCTTTTTCAAGTTTATTCAGTTTGACTTGTAAGGCATGCATCTATTTCATCATGGATGTTATCAGAGTTTCTTCCTCATGTGTAATGATATTTTTGACATTAAAATTAGGAGGAAGTTTAGCCCCTTGATGAGCCAACTCTAAAAAGTATGTTTCTCTATTTTCTTTCAAGAAATGCCTCATCATCTTCTTGAATTCATCATCATTTTGATATCAGGCAATTTCTTTAGGTGTGGGTTCTTGATCTGTGCCATGTTGGGATTGAGCTCCTTGAGAGCCATGGTTTGTCCTTGCTTGAGACATGGTAGGAGTTTTTGGACTCCCTAAGATAGATCAAGGAGGGGTTTGTTGAGTACCTCCATGAGTTGATGGAGGAGGTATGCAACCAGATTTTAATTGAAAGTTGCCAAGATTGTCTTCTTCGTAAAGACCAAAATTGTAGAGTTGCTCAAGAGTTGGGCCTCAGATAGTAGTCAAAGGCAAGGTATGAGATGCTTCTCCAGATTTCTTGTGTGAGGAAGCTCTAGTTTCCACCATTAACCTTGGGTGAAGCCAAAGAATGAGAGGAAGACAACTGAAGAATGATTTGATTCGAGAAAATTAGATGACGCAACCTTGTCAAGATTGTAATTGGTTTGAAGATTTGACTAGATGTGGGTGAAGGATAATGTGCCCTAGATGTATGGGTAGATTCCCCAAAAGATAGCGGACATGAGTTCACAACACTTAGTCTATTTTTGAAGATTGATTGAAGATTGATAGATCTAACAAGGTTTTGACACAAGATGAAAAGGACTCAAATCAATTAGATAGAAGGCTAAATCAGATTCAAAAGGCCACTTTTGGAAAATGATAGGACTCTCAATAGCTACTACTCTATTCCTAACACAGTGATTTGTTCGACAAATTCTAGAATTAGGCTATAAAAGCTAAGTATCTAGCAATTCTGACAATTCTCTGACAACTTTTCAAAAATTTTGCAAACGACTCTCTATAGGCTCGTACGATAGTGGGTATGCTATGAAATGATAGTTGAAAAACTCATATGATAGTTGCAAGAACTTGCACGACAGTTCCTAGCAGGATTTGACTTTTGGAATTTTCTAGCAACAAAACTCGTATGACACTAGGTTCTTTATCGTACGATAGTTGGGTAGTTCTGAAATGACACTTGGGAAAAATCGTACAACTTTCTGACCTCCTGAGATGGCTTTTGACTATAGAAAGGAATTTCACTTCAAATTTTGCAAATTTAGGGTTTTCAGTTTCAGATTGTTTGCAAATTGTACTGTCTAGATTTGAAGATTGTACCGGATTTGTTCATTTTTAGTAGCCAAGTAGATAAACAAGCACACAGAATAGCATGCAAGTGATTTCAAGCACGTCTGAAAATAATGAACAAGGGTGAAAGCAACCTTGCGCATGAACAATCAAGTGACTGAATTTGTGCTAATCCCTAAGAGTGCTAATTGTGTATGTTACAAAAAGTTTTGCAATAACGCACATATTCCTAAAAAATGAAAATTTGACCTCTCTAGGGTTTTTAGTAATGGTCTAACTCTGCAACTTTTATGATCCAAAGGGGTGAACTCCAATCCCGGTGCACCAAGGTTTTGACACAGTCCAAGAAATTAATCAATCAGGAGCTGCTAGGGAGATCTGACAACCCAACAATGAACCACACTTATGAAGATTTCTTCTACAAGGACATTTATATAGTGGCTGTCACTACCATGATGAAAATGGCTATTACCACTTGAGGTTCTGTCAATGTGGTTGGCCCAATTTAGGGAATATCCACTATGGTTAACCCTCTCTAAAGATGACTCACAAAGTATACCACATGGGGACTAGTTCCAGATTCAAGGATTTGAGTTTCTGATACTACCCAAAAAGGGAGTAGAGCATAGTCCTCTAGCCTTTTCACTTTTAACCCAAATAAAGCAGACAAATAAATCCGACATGCTAAGACTAATATTATCTCACAAAGATCTATGATGTCAACCCCTCATGATCTATCAACCTCTCCGGAGAGAGAATGCCTCAATCAAAAGTTGAAGACCCATCGATCTAGTAGAACGTGAGATTCTCAAAGTATCCTCCCCACCTACAAGGGATCCTTCATTGAGAAGAGTTTCACTGGAAACCCACTCTCTCAAGATCCATGAATAGTGTTCATGGGGCCTAATTACTGTGTAACAAAGATGCTAAAAGCAAACTATGTTCATTTTTAGAACCCAAATGAAGTCTGTGATAGGAAAGTAATAAAAGTCACTCAAGCTTGACACATGAGATGTTCGTTTTAAGTCCAAAATTGAAGTCTTATCAGCTGAGAAGATTACCTGAATTCCTAGCAATGCGCTTAGTAGATTTTTACCTATTTTTAGCAAGTCTTGTGCTTTTTCCAATCAAAACCATGAGGAGTCAATAAAAAACAAAGAATTTCAATCGTTAACATTAGCCATTAGTCTGAATCTAAAAATCAAATATGACAAACTACCCTAAAAAATGAAATGACAATTGAAAATTTGGTGCAGAAACTCGTACGATAGTGGGTCTATTCCCAGATGACAGTCCAGAAACTCATACGACACTGGGTGTCTGATGAAATGACAGTTTAACTTTCAAACAACAGTGTGTATAGTTTGATATGATTTTTGATCTGATAGACTGTTGTATGATAGTGGGTATAGTCTGATACGACTTTTGTCAGAAACTTGTACGAAAATTGTAAAATCATAGTTTTGCACAGAAATGAGAAGAAAAAGATAGAAATTGGTAGAATTGAATTGGAAACCCATTTCAAGGCCCCATGATGGGCACCATAAATGTGTGTGTGAATTTTGTACCTGATTTGTAGACACAACACTTCAGTAAAACATTAGAGGTTAGCAAAAATGAAATTTGCAATGAATTGAAAGCTAAACTAACCAGGTGATTTACTACCTTCTAATAGGTGCGAGTATGATGTTCTCATATTAGATTGAGACCGGTGACATTGATGACACCTAAATGAAGGATTTGAATGCAAGATCTAGATATGGAATGAATGCAAATTAATCTATATTTTTAGGTTTTTCTATGCAATAAGAATGAAAAATCTGATATGAATCTATTCTATATGAAATTGATCTAACAATGATATGAAATAAAACTAAAATGAATTGAAAACAAGATTGATCTCACAAAAATTGTTGATTCGCAAGAAGCTTCAATTCTTCAGATGTCGATTCTCCAGACTAAGTATGCAAATTCTGTGGATTGTGTGTCTGTGGATTGATTGAGATTTGAAAGCTTGAGAGATTTGATGCAAATTTGAGAGATGATTTGTTAAGAGTTGAGCCTTGATTTTATAGAAATCCAGGGCTTTGGAGGTGGATGAAAAAAAGCCATAAATCACTCTTGATAAACTCAGGTTGATTTTTGAGTTGTCAGAAATAAAAGATATTTAATTTATAAAATCATGCAAAAGCAAGGCTTTAATTCAAAATAGGGTTTAGATCAAATTCCAACTCATCATCAGATGTTGAGTTTAAATTTAAAATTGATTGTTAATTTCTAATTGCCTACTTTTTTGATTGTGCATGATTTAATTATAAATTAATTTAAAAATAAAGTGATTTATTCTCAACTTAACTGATTTAAAAATTAAAACAATTGATTTATGGGTTAATCAATTATTAAAATCAAACTTTTATTCAAAAATAATATCATTAAATATGACAACTTGCTTTAATTAATTAAATAAGAATTTAATAAATTAATGATAGGAATTTTAATTTATTGTCAAATTTGAATAATAATACTTAGGAATAAATATAATTAAATTCAATAAAATAATTAAGTGGTAGGATTAAATCAATTAATTAAATATTTATCATATTCAATTAATCAACTTTAGGATAATGTGATTTATTGCCAAATAATCATTGAATTAAAGATAATTATGATAAATTAGGAATATTGCTAGGAATATTCCTCGATGTAGAATTTAAGATAATCAATTAGATTCGATGATATGCAGATGTGCCTTAGGTTAGGACTTCGATGTCGATTTCATTCAAATTGTTGATGTAGGAGGTTAATGAACCTATAGCCCATTTTTGGGGTATTACATTTTGCCCCTCTTTGAATTACTGTGCGAAGCGCAGTGGTTCAAAGATATTCTATGTTTGATATGAAACTTGTTAGCCCATTTTCCTGTCATAGTAAAAATCCTCAGAAAATGGTCTATACCTACAAAAAAGTTCATGGCTAGGTGAGAATTTGATGTCCTGATATGGGAGGGAGAAGGATAATAGGCAAAGCACTTATCCTGAATTCAAGTGTGTTTGAGCTAGGGTTTGCATTTCATATATGTGGTTGAGTGACTCTATGCCCTAGTTAAGGCACTGTTCCATCCTCTAGAAGTAGTCTATCATCAGCAATCACACATACAATCAATGATAAAATCTTTAATCAATTTATAAGGGGTATAATTGTATTACATTTTAGTGATTCCTTTCAAGAAGTGAATCAAAGGTACACCTGCCTGAGCATTAAAGCTCAAAGTGTAGGAGGATCTCTTTGATCCTTGTTAATTGGCCCTTTTCCTTGTAGGAGTGGTGATAGAGTCAAAGACATTAAATTGTCAATCATAGTGTAAACCTGCAAGTAGAAAGAGAAGGTGTATTCCAACAAAATGGCGACTCTACTGGGGAGAGTCTAGAGATAAAAAGTTTTCAAAGTGCACTCTTGTTTTCCTATTGTATTCAGTTAAGGTTTTCCCACTTTGGTGGGTGGTGACTCAAAAAGGTTAGAACCAGTGTCATAAGTTAAAGATGGACAAAAGGAGGAATACTAGGTCCTTTGTCAGAAAAAATTTGGAGGTCACTCTGGAGCAATTACCTATACAGGAGAAGAAGAGTTGGATCAAAAGAAATGGTGAGTCTACTAGTGCTCCCATAAGAGAACAAATAAATACCAAAGGTAGGGAACCACATGTTTCCTCAAGTGAGGAAGGTTCACAAGATAGAGTTTCTAGATTAGATGGTGGTTGCTCTGAAGATAAATTTTATGATACCCCAGAGGCAGTATTTCAAGATAAGGGTTCATTGCCTGCAGGTCAGGATGAACAAGCCAGAGAGATGGGTTTTGAGATTGATTTAGATCTTGATGAAGATAATTTTAGAAGATAGCCCATGGAACCAAGTTGAGTGAATTTTCCATATCATCATTCTATTGATATAGAGGTATCATCAAGCTCCGAGGATGTTATGATAGATCCAAATGATTTGAGTGCACTAAGATTGCAGTTGGTAGAATAGGATGCTATATATAAAAGATTACAAGAGGAAAGGGAGGCTGAGAAAGTAAATGCACTAATAGAGAGAGACTCCCTTCTTAGAAAAATTAAGGAGATGAAGGAGAGAAACAAGATGCTTGCATCTAATCCTAAAACTCTGCAGCATAATGTTTTTGGTGATCTTGAAGCTTTGAGGAGTGAGCAAGAATGTTTGCTACAAGACCATGAATTTGATGAAGAAGGCCCTATGATTAGATAGGTTCAAAGTTACATCCCTTTGCCTAAAGATAAAAATGGGCATGAGATTACCACACCTACTGTTGTTATAATAGAAAAGGGAAAGTAGAAAGTGATGGAATCCCAAACAAGCAAACCAGTGATTATACCAAAGATCCCACCACCTACTTCAAATAAGGATACAGAGTTAGAAAGAAAAAGAAAAGAAGATGAGGATCTAGTTAAAGAATTGGAAAGAGCTGAAATTAAGGCTTCTATTGTAGAAAAGAAAAGAAAGATCCAGTTCTTAAAGGCTTCATCAGCAAATGCTTCTAGCCCATCTTCTACTGAATTAAGTATGCCATCTACGACTACCCCTGTTCCACTTAGTAATGCTACTACTAGTAATTCTATTCCTACTGCATCTACCAAACCAGTTGTTGACCCTAATAGATAGTCAAATGTAAAAATGGGTGGGAATGTAGATAACAATGTTAATAATAGTGGTAATACTAGTTCAAGTTTTCAAAGGAGACTTATGCAATTAGATGGCTATAGGCAAATTAGTTTTGATGGAATACCTGGTTATCCAAATGCTTTCCCAGATGATATAAGAGATAAGATACCTAATTTTGCTAGTAATAATGCCATTAGTTGTGAGGAACACCTTAGGTTGTTTTTTGATGTACTAAATGATTATGAGGTTGAACATGAGGATGTAGTCATGAAATTATTTGTTTAGTCCTTAATGGAAGATGCTAGAGACTGGTTCAAGAGACTTCCTGATAGATGTATTGATACGTGGGATTATTTTGAGAAGTGTTTCAAAGAACAATATGGTGATAGGCCTAATGCTAGTTTTATGTTGAATGAATTTAACACCATGAGGAAAAATCAGAATGAGTCTGCAGCTGAATTTAATATGAGATTTCAGAAGGGCATGCGTAAGTTATTTCAAGTTATGAGGTTAGATGAAAATGTTTTTTTAACCACATACTTCAATGCATTTGATGGAAAAATGGGATATTTGTTGAGGGACAAAGAACCAAGAACTCTTAGATATGCTTTTAGGATTGCTGTCAATATTGAGAATAATATGAAAATATCAGGAAAATTGGGTGGGAAGAGAGATGATCCAAAGTTGTTTGGAGATAAGAGATATAAAAGGGATAATGAGAGAAATGTTGGAAACAAGAAACAAGAGGAAGATAAATTGGATAAGGTGCTAAATGCATTAAAGGATTTGAGAGCACCTACCAATAGAACTAATAATGTTCCTACTAACGAAAAGCCTCAATTCAATAATAATTTCAATAGACAAAATAGATTGCAGAATTATCCCTACAACACCCAATGGAAGGATGGCAAGCCTATTGTCCCTGCTACAAGAGGAAATAATGACATGGTTGTCCCTGATCCTTTACAAAAGTCTTCTATAAATGTTATAGAGGATACACCATGGTGCATGGCATGCTAGTCTCCTCATTCTATAGAGCATTGTGTGGCTACACAATCTATGTCAGCATATCAAGATGATAACAATGAAGAGTTAGATGAAGAAGAAGCTCATAATGACATTGGGTGCAACATGGAAACATCATATTTATGATATGAAGATGATTTTGATTTTGATGAAGAAGTAGATGTATGCTCAAAAAGACACAATCAGGCATTGTTCCATCAGCAGGTTTTTTCTAATAATGAAGACATTGATGAGAAGACATGTAACATGATCTCTTCCTCTGAGCCAGTAAATTTGAGAACTTCAAGGGAAGAGATGGATAGAATTACTGCAGAAATGATTGCTCAAGTGCAAACTAGAGGCATGGTGGTAAGGAATGCAAATGGGAATGCTGTAGGAATGTTTATAAAGAGCACCAACTCTAGAGAACCAAGTGAGAATAAGTCAAAAAATGATCATATGGTAAGGTTCAAGAATGTGAAAGGTAAGAAATGGGAACCTAAGCGAGTTGAAGTTGAAAAAATTTCTAATGAAATAGAGAAACTAGTTAATAAAATGGCTAAAGATGAAAAGGTGAAAGTCACCAATACACCTAATATATCAGATAAACAAAAGGATATTAAGGCAGTGCAAATTGAGATTCCTCCTTCTACTCCTATTGATATGTTAGCTATATTGTCTCAAATAACTATTAAGGTTCCTTTGTCAGAATTGTTGAAGATCCCTAAACATAAGAATAGAGCCATTGCATGGGTAGATAATGTTCATAATAATGATGTTACATGCAATGAATCTCAAGCTAAGGTTTTGAAAAGAGTAGAAGCTCAGGGAATGGAATCCCAAATTCCACCTATTTATTTGGATAGTTCTGTCAATGCCAGCCTTGAAAATATTGATCCATTCTTTTTGAGTGTCCTTGTAAATGGAATGAAGTTGAGGAATTGCATGATTGATTCAGGTGCTTCAAATACTATCATGCCTTTCAAAATCATGGAGAAGTTAGGCCTTAAAGTTGATACAGTCCAAGGCAGATGTTGTGCCATGGATCAGAGAGAAGTGCCAGTTATTGGGACTATAAATGCAATGCCTTATAGATTGGCAGCTTATCCAGAGAAAGAATTAACAATGAGTGTTTTGGTGGTGGACATCCCTCCTCATTATGGGATGCTACTATCTAGGAGATGAAGTGCTACCATGGGTGGAAGTTTACAGTGTGATTTTTCCTATGCAACATTCAAGATTGATGACCAGTTTATCAAGATTGAGCGAGAACCAAGAGTATGCCACATGATTGAAAGGAATATTGATAATGAGACTACATGCTTTGTGGATAATGACATCAATGCTTTCAAGGTAGAGATCCCTATGCTTGAGAAGGATTCTATATTTCCACTTATCTCTATTGAGGTGAATGCTAAATCTATGAAGGGTGATTTGTGGGTGATGTACTTTGATGGTGCTAGCTGCAAAGATGGTGTAGGGCCAGGTATTTTTCTTATCTTTCTTGATGGTAATACCTACAAGTTCTCTTTCACATTGAATTTCTTTTGTACCAATAATATAGCAGATTATGAAGCATTTTTGTTAGGACTGAGATTGGTACACAAGCATGGAATCAAGTGCATAAGGGTTGTAGGAGATTTTGAATTGGTGGTGTCTCAAGTTAGGTCAATGTATGCCTCCAAGAACAAGAGGCTAAAACAATATATAAATGCTGTGTGGGATTTGATTGAATGTTTTGATGCCTTCAATATTGAGTGGAAGGATAGGAGTAATAATAAGATGGTTGATTTGTTAGCCAATATAGCAATCAATCCCAGTGATATTACTTTTGCTGGTCTCTCTAAAGTTGAAATTCAGACTAGGCCTAGTATACCAGACAATGTTGAGAATTGGCAGGTCTTTGAGGATGACTAGGATATTTTGAAATTTATGAGTTGTGAAGATCAGTATCATGGTTAGGAATTAGATTGTTCAGCCTTAGTTGAGACTGCAGGTCCTTGGTAATAAAGTTATTCAACTTAAAACTAATAAGGTTCCTAGGGGGCTTGTTGTCCTAGAAACTGTATTTGATAACTAGGACAGAGTTCAGAAGGATATTAAAAAGGAAGATGACATGGAAGTGGAAGAGATAAATCTTGGAACACAAGAGGCACCTAAGAAAGTGTACATTGGTAGGGATTTGTCTCATAAAGTAAGGAAGTCTTTGATTGAATTATTAAGAAAATTCAGGCATGTCTTTGCATGGTCATACAATGACTTAAAGGTTTATAGAGAGGATTTGTTTCATCATATTATTCCTTTGAAGGAAGATGCAAAACCTTTCAGGCAGAAACAAAGGCCTATTAATCCCACTTTGGCACCCAAGATGCAAGAAGAATTGATGAAGCTAAGAGATGCTGGAATTATCAAGCCTATTAGGCATTCTTCTTGGGTTTCAAATTTAGTTCCTGTCAGGAAGAAAAATGGTGACATCAGACTTTGTGTGGATTTTAGAAATTTAAATACCAGCTCATTAAAGGATAACTGTTGTCTGCCCAATATGGAAGCCATGTTGCAGAGAGTGACTGGATCAGAATTGATGTCTATGATGGATGGTTTCTCTAGTAACAATCAGGTAATTGTAAAAGAATCAAAATAGTTTAAGACAACTTTCACTACACCTTGGGGGACATATGTTTATGTGAGAATGCCTTTTGGTCTCACAAATGCTGGTGCAACTTTTCAGAGGGCAATGGATGTTGCCTTTTTATATTTTATTAATGATTTCCTTGTTGTTTATCAAGATGATTTGATTTCCTATTCCAAGAAAGAAGGAGATCATTGTATTCATTTAGAAAAAATATTTGTGAGAGATTTGGAATATGGCATTTCATTGAATCCAAGGAAATGTGCTTTTGGTGTCACTGAGGGTAAGTTGCTTGGTCACTTGGTTGGTAAGCAAGGAGTTAGGATTGATCCTGAAAGGATGGTAGCCATTGATAAGATTTAGAGACCAAAGAATGTTAAAGGAATTCAGTCCTTCTTTGGTCAGGTAAATTTTCTAAGAAGATTTGTGACAAACTTTGCTGAGGTCACTAGACCTATATCTAAGATGTTGGAAAAGGGATCTGTTATTAATTGGGAAGGTGAGCCTGATGAAGATTTCAAGAATATTAAGAAGGCTATTAAAGATGCACCTATACTTAAGGCACCTGATTATAGTATCCCAATGCATATCTTTTCCTTTGCATCTTTTCACATAATTGTTGCAGTGTTGTTGCAGAAAAATAAGGAAGGATATGAGCAACCTATTGCATTCTTCAGTAAATCTTTGCAGGATACTGAATTGAAGTATGATATTAATGAAAAACAAGCATATGCATTGGTCAAGGCTATAAAATCTTTTAGGTGTTATTTGATGGGAGCAATTGTGACTTCCTTTGTACCAAGTGCAGCAGTCAAAGATATCTTATCATAGCAAGAGGTGTCTAGAAGGAGATGCAGATGGATAAATAGAATTTAGGAATTTAATATTGACATCTAGATTATTAAATTGGTTAGAGGACAAGGATTGGCAAAATTGATGGCTCAATCCAATCTTGATGCAAATCAAATAAATCAAGTTGAAATTGATTATACTTGTAATATGGATGATTGTATCTGGTATCAAGATATCATCTATTACTTAAGAAACATGAAATGTCCAGCAGACATGGATGACAATAAGAAGAGGACATTAAAATTACAAGCTATCAAGTATGTAATTGTGAAATGTAAATTGTATAGGAAAAATTTGGATTGCATATTTTTGAAATGTGTTGATGAAGATCAAGCTAACAAGTTGTTAAGAGAAATGCATGAAGGAGTTTGTGGTGGGCATTATATGGGTAAAAATAATCCTCATAAAATCTTGAGAGAAGGTTTCTGGTGGCCCACAATCTTTAATGATGTAGAATAGTTGGTAAGGAGGTGTGATGCTTGTCAAAGATTCTCTAGTAATTTTCAATTTTTAGGTAACATGCCTTTAAGGCCAGTAGAAGTACAAGCTCCTTTCCAACAATGGGGGATAGATTTCATAGGGGAGATACCAAACAAGTCTAGTGGAGGGAATTCTTGGATATTAGTTGCTACTAATTATTTCACTAAGTGGGTAGAGGCTATCCCTACAAGAAATGCAACTAGTAAGGTGGTAACTGATTTTCTTTTGAATAATATTGTTGCAAGGTTTAGTTGCCCTAAGAGGATAGTCAATGATAATGCAATGTGCTTTAGGTCTGCTGAGTACAAAGAATTCTGCAAAGGTTTTGGAATCCAAGTATCAAATTCCTCACCTTATCATCCACAAGGAAATGGATAGGCAGAATCAACTAATAAGAGTTTGATTAAAATTCTCAAGAGGATTCTTGAAAAGAATAAGAAGGCATGGAATTCAAAGTTTCCATTAGCTCTATGGGCTGATAGGGTGGCTATAAAGAAGGCAATTGGTTGTGCACCATTTGACCTAGTGTATGGGATACATGCAAGAATGCCTTAGAATAATTGATAGGAAATGTACAAGTTTGTTCAGTTATATGATGATGATATAGATGATGAAATGTAGTTGAGAATTGAAGATCTCATTAGGCTAGATGAAATTAGAAGAGAGTCAGCTTCAAAAAATGCCAGATTGCAGTTACAGGTTAAGAATTTGTATGACAAGAAGACAGTTGATAGGAGGTTTGAACCTGGTGATTTGGTGTTAATTTGGAATGCTAGATTGGAAGATAAAGGTAAACATGGGAAATTTGATCCACTCTGGTTAGGGCCATATTTAATTCATGATAAATGGGGCCAGGATTCATATATTGTGAAGGAATTAAATGGTGAAGTTCAAGAATTGCCAGTTCATGGACAATTCTTGAAAAAATACTTCAATTGAAAATATTTTATTTCCATGAATAGTAGTTAGGTCTATATATATTGTAAATTCTATAAATAGTTGCTTTCCCCTATTTCATTTTGTCTTGGGTCCTAAGGTTTTGTTCCTGCTGCTCTCTGTTGATTCAGTTTTTAATGGGATGGTCAGCTTTAACCAGTGATCCTAAATTCTTGTATGGGAACAAGTTACCCATCATCCCCAGACAGAGCCACTATTAGCCCATTTTCCTGTCATAGTAAAAATCCTCAGAAAATGGTCTATACCTGCAGAAAAGTTCATGGCTAGGTGAGAATTTAATGTCCTAATATGTGAGGGAGAAGGATAATAGGAAAATCACTTATCTTGAATTCCAGTGTGTTTGAGCTAGGGTTTGCATTTGATATATGTGGTTGAGTGACTCTATGCCCTAGTTAAGGCACTAGTCCATCCTCTAGAAGTAGTCTATCATTAGCAATCACACATACAATCAATGATAAAAACTTTAATTAGTTTATAAGGGGTATAATTGTATTACATTTTAGTGATTCCTTTCAAGAAGTGAATCAAAGGTACACCCACCTGAGCATTAAAGCTCAAAATGTAGGAGGATCTCTTTGATCCTTGTTAATTGGCCCTTTTCCTTGTAGGAGTGGTGATAGAGTCAAAGACATTAAATTGTCAATCATAGTGTAAACTTGCAAGTAGAAAGAGAAGGTTTATTCCAACAAAACTGATTTGAAAGATATGATGATTGAAAGATTTGAAGATATTAGGTGCTGAATGACCAAAGATAATGTTCACTATAGCAATGATGAACTAATGAAACAAAAGTGTCAAAATACCTAATCTCGAACCTTATGGTTGCAAAGAAGTGAGTGACTGATTCCAGACTCGATTGTCCTTAGAAGAATCACATTGGTATCACATCTGAACCCTTAAGTTACCGAACAACCAAGGAAATAACACTAATGAATTGATAGTTGCAAAAAGTTGATACAGTTTACAAGATTAAGAGAATACCAAATTGATATGGATCTCGATGAATCTAATATGCCCCAAGTGATGATAGATTTTCCCCAAGCGATGGGGACTTTTGATGAATCAACAACTAGACGTGGTTGTTGTCTTGATTACTGAGGAAATATTGATAGACAAAATTAGATTTACAGACTTGAATGATGTGCAATACCATGCCCCCTTCGGGATTAAAATTGAAATCTAACATGAAAAGTCAGCGTTATAGTTTAGAAGCATTTTAATTGATTTGAGAAGTGGTTATACACATCCGAGAATGCATTCTACATCATTTAGAGGTCCTGGAGACCGAGTTTGACTAGTTTTGACCATGAGTTGACCAAGTTGAAATTTTGATAGTTTGATGTAAGATAATCAGTTAAGTTGAATGCTAGATTTCTTTGATGATTGAAGGTCGATTATGCAAGTAGTTAATAATATGAATGAGCTTAGATTTTGATTTTGATCCCGAAAAAGATTCTACTTGCTGTTTCATTGGAGGGACCTTTGTCTCTTGTTAGATTTGAAGAGGTGATTGAAGAATCATTTAAGCATTGAAGTTTAATCCAAACATTGTGAGATCATGCAAATATGCAAAATGCAAAGAAACATGCAGAATGATATGCAACCTAGGACCTAGTCACTGATCATGTGTCAATCATTCTCATCATTGAACTTTTAGGTAACCAAATAAATCAATACAATGCCCACTAGTTATGAAACCATAGACATATGAATATCGATTTGTATGTGCAAGAATCAATACAACACCCACTAGCCAGACAACCATGGATATATGAATATTGATTTTATTTTTGGAATGTCAAATTAGATATAAGCACCAAGGCATAAATGCCAGGATGACCTGAATATCATGTCCATTTTGATATAGCAATTTGTATAAAAATCAAAACATAAACGTCATGATGACCTGAATGTACCTTGCATTCAAACACATCAAACAGTCAAGAGATGATTCTAAATCTAGTGTGAATTACCCGTAGTGACCCTTTATCATTCACATCCTTAGGCAAGATTGCATTTCACAATAGGAGAAAGAACTCACTCAAAAAGACAATAGCTAGATCAAAATCCCTTGGATTTTTTGGGTATCAATGGTCGAGGTACGCATGGCCATCCAATTTGAGATAGAGGCTCTTACAGTCAGACATCATTTCAATCTAAAATTTCCAAAGTTGTTAGATTTTCACATAGAAGCAGAAGACAAAGAAAAGATTATGCCCCTAGTCATCACTCTCTAAATCCTATAAAGGACATCATTGAAGAGCTTGAAGGGACACAATATGCAAAAATCTCAATGCAAATCAGTAAGCATACAAGGAGATAAAAGCATGAAGCACATATTGTTTTCAGTCTGATGTTTGATTGTTGTTGTTGTAGATGCAAAATCCTTTCTGGAGATGAGACTAACTAACCAAATCAAATGAAGCTTCAAAGGACTCTGACTGGATATGACACATCTAAGATATACTGGGAGACCATAGGATATGACATTGATTGCCCTCAAGTGTTAAGCATTGATAGGATATAGATGCTTGAGCTGATTGGTTTACAGATCGACTTATTGAAAACTAGAAATATGGAAACAAATTGGGAGATATGTATAAACTAAAGAAAGAATGAAAGCTGGGAAAGACCAAGATTGCACTGATAGATGGAGCATTTTGAAACAAGTGGTGCCTGTTTGTTAGGTTTTCACCATCTTGGTAGAGATTCTATTTTTGCTACCAAGGTGCCTGTTTCCAAGTTTTCACCGAGGCACTTTTTCTTTTTTTCATTTTTCAATTTTTTTGGTACTTTTGATATTTTCAATTTTTTTGTACTTTTGATATTTTTAGATTTTTTTGTGCGAATCATCAAGATGCCTATTGGTAGGTTTTCACCAAGATGTTCATTTTTTTCAAGACTTTTTCCAATTTTTAAGATTTTTTCAGGACATTTTACCAAGCACTAAATGCCTTAGGCATAGAATTTCTTTAGATGGAGAATGTTGATTGGTTCTCAGAGCTGTTCTCCTTCAGTCGTTGAGAGTTTATAGGCACCAAAGCCAAAAGCAGTAGTGATAATAAAGGGACCTAGCTAGTTGGGTTCAAACTTCACCTTGCGTTCTCTATGTGATTGATTTTTAGGATTCTCTCTCAAGACTAGATCGCCAACCTAAAATTCTCTATGTTTGACTTTCTTGTTGTAGCCTCTAGACATTCTTTTCTAATATACTCTAAGATGATCATATGCTACTTGTCCGCACTCATCTAGTAGTTCAAGTTCTTGCAACCTAGACACTCTGTAGTCATCATCAATCACTAGACCATGCATTCTGATTCTTAGTGATGGGATTTCAACCTCAATAGGTAGTACCACTTAAGACCCATAAACTAAAGTGAAAGGTGTAGCCCCAGTAGGTGTTTTGATACTTGTTCTGTAGGCCCAGAGAGCTAGATTGATCATGAGATGCCAGTCTCTTCTTGTTTTATTCACTGTATGATGTAAGATTTTCAAGAGATTCTTGTTTGAAGCCTCTGCTTTTCCATTCCCTTGAGGATAGTAGATAGAAGATCAATGTTGGGTAATCTTGAATTTGGCACATAAATCATCTAGGTCCTTGTTTTTAAATTATCCCCCATTATCTGTGATTATAGAATGTGGGATCCCATATCTGCAAATGATGTATTTCAAGATGAACATAGATATCTGTTTCCCCATTGCTTGTGTTAAGGGAACTGCTTCTACCCATTTTGTGAAATAATCTGTAGCTCTGATTATATGGGTATGCACATTAGAAGAGTGTGGATAGATAGCACCTATAAGATCAAAAGCCCATTACTAAAAAGGCCATTGTGTAGTAGAGGGAATTAGATCTCTCCCTGGAGCATGAATCAAGTTACCATGCTCTTGGCACTTTTGACAATTCTTGGCAAACTTGATTGCATCTTTTTCCATTTCAGGCGAATAGTACCCCACCCTAATAAGTTTTCAAGCTAGTGTTAAACTACTCAAGTGTGACCCACATATACCCTCATGGACTTCCTCGAGTGCATGTTAAGACTCTTCCCGTTCTAAACATCTAAGTAGCGCACCATCTAGACCTCATTTGTATAGATCATTACCAATGATGACATATCAGGATGCAGTGTGGATAAGGTTTCATTTCTCAAATCAGTTAAAGGAATCAAGAATGATTTGGTCTTGGAGATAGGAGAAAAGGTTTTTGTATCTGGATGAATCATAACCTACAATAATGCAGATCATGTGGGTTTCAGGTGAGTCATATGCAAGATAACATAGTGCTTCCACTAGGAACTCATAGCGTAGCTCATGTTCAGGCTGCTATAAGAGAGTAGATAATGTTGCCATTTCATCGGTAGCCTTGTTCTCAGTTCTAGGTATTTAGTCAAATGTGATAGATATGAAGTATTTCTTTAGATCATCAACCATCCTCTTGTAAGGAATGAGCTTTTCATCTTTAGTTTGGTGCACATCATTGACTTGATGGATAACAAGTTGTGAGTCTCCATGAACATGTATCTTTGTCACTCTCCACTCAATTGCTATTTTCATGCCATTAAGAAGGGCTTCATATTTAGCAATATTCAGGAATTTTGATTTATTGTCAATTTTGAATAATAATACTTAGGAATAAATATAATTAAATTCAATAAAATAATTAAGTGGCAAGATTAAATCAATTAATTAAATATTTATCATATTCTATTAATCAACTTTAGGATAAATGTGATTTATTGCCAAATAATCATTAAATTAAAGATAATTAAGATAAATTAGGAATATTTCTAGGAATATTCCTCGATGCAAAATTTAAGATAATCAATTAGATTTGATGATATGCAGATGTTCCTTAGGTTAGCACTTCGATGTCAATTTCATTCGAACTATTGATGTAGGAGGTTAATGAACGTATAGCCCATTTTGGGGGTATTACACTGAAAAGAGTATCAGAACTATAGATATTTTTTCTGGTGCTTTGGAAAAGTTGTGAGTAAACTTGACTTTAGTGTCGCTGGTCACTTACTAGGAAACCAATTAGGCCTAGTAGATAGTTTGGAGGAATTGGGTGTTGGGTGTTGGTTGAGAACCCAAAATTGATTGAAACCTTATAAATCCATCTTTTTTAGACCTAATATATCCACATTGGGTATTGGGAAGGTGCTTGAGGAGTTTGTGATGTATTTTCTATTTGGGAGTCATGGAGGCTAGAGGGCAAGTGAGTGCCTAAAGCTCTCAAACCTTAACCATTTGAAAATATACTTACCAACCACACCATTCACCCATTAGATACACATGAATACAATATAACACATAAAGCATGAATTTTCTTAAATTATGAATTACACATGTGAACACACGTAGCACATAAAGCGTACACATAAATTTTATTAAGTTATGAAGCATACACATGAATTCACTTAAGTCATGCACGTAGCTCATACACATGAATTTAGGTTATGAAGAATGTACTTGAATACACATGAGTACATATACACAAGCATATTTACATAATAACAATGAACAAATGAACATACAATTAACAAATCGGATCGAGTATCAAGTTTCATATATATCAAAATGAACAATAATTCTATACATATCAATCAATGGCATACATGTCAAATCAATAATAGAGTTACAAAAATGTGGCATTGACTATGTCAAGGTCAATATATACAAGACAAATGTTGAATATATATAAAATTTGGTCATTCAATAACCACAACTAGATTTTTATATCTCTATCAATATCTATGACTCTATTGGATCATCAAAATTGAGCCTCTTCAAAGCAGTAGGTGGCTCACTAGGTGTCTGCACAAGAACAATTCAAATGCTAAATCAGATATCTTTTCTCAAAATAGCATCAAAATGACTAAATATTAGAGTGTAATTTGTTGGTTACCTCATCTCTTTCTTCTACAATTGGGTCATTCTCTAAAACTGATGGTCCCCATCTTGCATGAGCTGGAATCCTAACAAAATGTAAAGGCAAAGGATCCATGGGAGGCTGTGAAGAGGGTTGTACTAAGTAAAATAAAATCAATACAAGTTAATAACATATATGTCAAGAAACACTAAAAAAATAAAAATGCATTACTCATATCTAAAGGCATATGTTTAACATGTATATAGAAAAAATGCATACTAGAACCTTAGATGGCTCTCCTGTACTCTTAGGAGGCATCACCATGAATGAGGAAGCTACAACCAATTCCTGTATGAATAATCATAACATATGTCATAGTCATAGAGGAAGGATTTCTAAGAGATTTAGAATGATCAAGAATGCAATTGAATGTAAATATATAAAAATGTTATCTCTTCTCTCTCCTGAACATCAGCAACATTAGGTGCATTCATTAATTCTATAAAACCTAAGTACTTATATATATAGAACACATAAGTCGGGTGCATTCATCAATATAGACTACAAGTACATGTTTAATCATGAATAATACATTTCAACAAATACACTTAAATTCTATTGAATTACCTTTCATCATTTGGGTGTCCTCAAGGATTTCTTTTTGTTTCTCAGTGTCTTCAAGTTAGGTGAGGTACCCTAGCAAAAAAAAATTAACATAAGATAAATGAATATCATACCAAATGGGTTCAATTAAAATTGTAAACAAGAGATGTGCAAAATATTATACCCCAAAGCTTTAAAAACCAAAGTCAATGGCAAAAAGGGTCGTATCATCAAGTTCAAAAATCTGAGTAGCCGACAAGCCCTATAAAATTCCAAATGAATATGCATATATTAAGAAAATATATTTTGAAACATACATATTATTCTATTTTAATGAATATTTAAAAAAATGACCTCAGGTTTCAAAGCTACACGTTGTATGCACTCTAAAATGGTCACCTAGACTTTGGGCCCCATTCTTCAATTTATCAATTTCCTGAATAACACTTGACAATTTTCAAATCAATTTTCCTTGATCAAATCCTAATTCTATCATTTATTCGATTATATTATATGGATTAACCATTTTATCCTAAGTCTTTATTTAATTAAAAGGAATTTCCTCCCCTTTTATTAAATAAAAAGTCCCCACTTTCCTCTTATCCTAATTTGCACAAATAAAGCATTATTCTTATTTTATAAAAAAAAAAAGGCCTTTTTGTCTCACATGCGACACAAAAGTCAACACTTCTTTCTCATTGGAGGAGACTTGTGCACATGGATTGATCCCACTTTCAAACTCCACCCTTGATCAACTCTTTTGCCTCTTAATCTCCATGGTCCATTCCTTTTGAATTCCTTTAAAAGGAGAGCCCTCTTCTCATTCTAGGATCCCACTTTTGAATACTAATCTTATGCTATAGGTTTTCTTGGAGATTTTGGAGCTTTGGAGATCTTCTTGCATCTTAGCTTTCATTCTTGCATTTTGGCTTAGTTTCCATGGCATTTCTAGTTTAGCTTCCTTTATGCTCTAGTTTAGCTCACATAGCTTAATTAGTAAGGACTTGTAATACTTTCATTTTCCTTTCATAGCTTAGTTGCATTCTTCATTCTTAGCATATTTTCATTTCATTTTCATTCAAGATTCTTGAAGATATTGGCATTCTTGCCCTTGTCTCATTGAATCTCCCATTGTGTGGTTTACTAGCAAGGTCATATGTTTCATAGCTCTAGCTGAAAGCAATCTAAATATCCTTACAACTCTATGCTTAGGGAGCTCTAGGTCACTTTCTGAAGGTTTCCCATTCATGGATTCTCTTGGAAGTAATGACTTACAGAAGTGCATAAAAACCATCAAGTGTTTGTTCATTTCTTTCATTTCAAGTGCGGCATATACTAGTTGTTTCTTTCTTAGGCACTTAAGATCTTGCTGTAGGAGTCTTTTGGTGGTAGGAGAGTATGCTTTTCACCCTTGTGGTGAACTACGAATCTTAACAAACTTCTAGATTTTGAAAGCAAGAGGCTAATTGAACATTGCTTGGTGTGTTTGGGAAAGATTTTTGAGATAGGAGAGTATGCTCTTCACCCTTGTGGTGAGCTAGAAATCCTGACCCTCAAAAGTTGATCCACTTTTTTTTTAGTCTAAGATCCTTTAGTGGGCTTTCTCTTGAGAAATCAAGAGAAATGACCCAAGTGGGGACAAGCTAATACCGAGCTATTCCAACCCACTATAAGCTCAAGGCTATCGAGGACACAAAACCTTGGTAGACGTAGTACTTGTCTTCGCTTAGTGTGAGTACTTGTGGGATTATGACCATGAGAAAAATGCTAAGTAAGAATTCTTAAGGTACTCTTGTGGCCATGAGGTCTATTACTTGCCGCAAGGTAAGTAGCCCCTTTGGGGAGCAAGAGGGGTATTATGAATGGAAGCCCTTACTAATAACCATAGATAGAAGCTACCCAATTTTTCCTCTTAACATCTTAGTGCAAGGATTGATCCTAGTGGACTAACTTAGATCACCCCAAGACTACTCACCATCTATGTTCCTTTGGTTGTGTGATTGGCACTTCCATGACAAATCCAATATCTATTGTGGGCAACCATTTTGTGTGAGGCAATGGGACATCAAGTGTGGGCCAAGTTGTTAAGTATTGAGCCTTTGTCTTTTTAGGGTAGTAAGTGCTTGAATTATCTTTGCTATGATCTACCCGTGTAAATGTTCTTGGACATTAAACATCATGGTAGTGCTTATAAGATTTTTTAGTTTTAATAGCCCAAGTGCTTGTCTTGGCAAGGTTGCTTTTACCCTTTTGCAAGTGTTTTATGACATGTTTGATCACCTACTGTTTGCAAACTTGTCTAATTACTGTTGTTACTATGTTTGAAATTGAGAAATTGAACTTATCAACCTACAACTTTGGCCAAATTACCTTCAAAATTGGATTTTTTTTTGCATTCACTGGTCAAGAGTCATACGATATTGAAACATTATCACACCATCTTCCTAGATAATATCATGCAATACTTCATTTTTGCTTTTGTATTGCCTGCATGCTATACACTTTATCACACCACTTTCTTGGATTCTATCACACCACTTCTTACAAAATATCACTAGGGAAAATTGTATTGTCCTGCTATCCTATGAACTATCACACAAAGGCATCTTGCTTTCTTACTGCTGTCTAAAATCTGAAGCTGATTCATGTCATTTCCAGTCTTCCTTGGTCAGTTCCAGATTAGATCTTAAAGTGCTATGACATGTTGCTCAACATCCAAATGAACTCAAATGGTATCAAATCACACAAAATGACTCTTTTTCTTCTTCCTTCCACATGTCTCATGTCTTCCTAGTCTCCCATTTCCATCCTTTCTCTTCTTCCTTCATGCTTCTTCCTCTTCTTCCTAAATTCTTCATGTCTCCTTGATTCTTTTCCTCTTATTATCTAGTCTACCTTCTTCTATTCATCTCTTCTATCACTTCTATGCTTGATTCCTCCTCTTCTAGAACCATGAATTTCAACTATCTTGTTATGGAACCTCTCTTGAAAATAGATGATCTCGAACTCATTTCTCAATTCAAAGAGTTTTATTCCTCCAATAGTCCTTCTAGATATCTCATGGGTGATAGAATTATAACAAAAATAAAAGAAAAGTTGAATGAATCAAACACCTTTGCTAGGATCATAGACATGATCATGTCATGACCTCTTTCTTCCGAACATTTTTCATCTTCTAAGTCTTCTCATCCTTCTTCATCTTCCAAGTCTTACCATGACTCTTCTAGACATTATTCACATTCCTCATTATCCAAGTCTTCTTCCTCTACTAGGTCTTCACTTTCCTCTTCCTCACAATATTGTTCCTCTTCTACTTCTCCCAAGAGTCTTACTTCTCTTCTCAAGACATACCATGATGAGCAATATGATAGCCCTTGTGATACCTCTTCCATGAAGAGTGACATGCCCATCTTTGATGACTATGATGACTATGATGATTATGATAATGGATAGTGTAGTGATACCTATGACACCTCTATTCCTAAGAGTCCTCCTAGTCGTGTGCTCATGCTTACTAGAAATGGGTCGTCACATTGGGTAGATTGTGATGGTGATCCATATGATTATGATTTTGAAAGAGACTTTGAAGATTTCTGTGAACAATACCTAGATGATACATCTACTTCTATTGAGGAAGAGAAATCTTAGCGTGCTGATTATAAATTTAAATACTATAAGAATCTCTCCTCTAAGAACTCTCATGCTAAAAATAAAGATTACACTCTTGAGAAAGATTATGTTAATGATGGACCTTTGTCTTGTGATGATTCCTTTCCATCCCCTACTTCCTCCAATACCCATACATCTCCTAAAGTTGCCGAGTCTTTTGAATCTTTCACAAATCCTTCATCTAACAAAGATCCTAACACTTTTCATGTAGTTCCCTATAGTTATCCTCAATGGCTACCTCTTAAAGAAACTTAAGCTAACCTTCGCTTGGCTGCAAATACTTCCAATAATGCTACACCTAAAGAGCCTAAGCCTTTATACATTATAATGCCTACTTTAGCTAGTCCTTCACCATCTCTTCCAAAGTCTTCCATACAATTTGAACATGCTTCCTTGTCCTTAGAAGTGGTTCCATGTCAAGAGGACTCTAAAAATGATAAAGAAAAGAACATAAAGAAAGATCAAGATCAAGAACCCTCCATGTCATCCAATCCTTTTCATGATGTCTCTTATTTGTTCCATCATTCTTTTGATCCTCTACACCCTTTCTCATTCATTCCACCATGTCTTAAGTCTTCTCCTAAGCAAGATCAAGCTACTACTTACACCGTTGAGCTTATTGACAATCAAAAAAACCTTACTACACTTGCGCTTTCCAAAGATGATACTTCCATTAAGGTTATTAAAAATAGTGTTGTTACTTCCAATGTTAAGACTATTGAAAATCAAGAGAAAAATTGTACACTTATGCTTTCCAAAGCTCCTTGTCAAGATCAAAGTCTTCCATCTTCTTGTTCTACCACTCCATGTTCACTTCCACTTTCTACTCTTCATAAGTCTTTTCAAGCTCTGAACAATCTTATCAAAGAAGTTTCTCCTATTCAAGATGATCATGATCCTATTGCAAATCCTAATGCTCACTCTAAAGATGTTGATGTCCTTGGTTGTCATATAGATGTTGATGAAATTATTGATTATCCTTTTGTATCTTCCACATCCATCCTTGGACCTCCTCCACCAATACTAAGGGATTCACGTCTTCCTTCCATCTTGGGCCCTTATGTCCCTTCACTTTCTCCTCCCAACTCTCCAAATTCATAATCCATCTTGGGTCCTTACGTCCCTTCATCTCCTATCTTTTCTCAAGATCAACATAGATGCATACCTTTGAATCCTTTTCATCCACTCACCCATCTAAACCAGTCATATCCTCCTTATTCTTCTACAAGTCCCAAGTATTTTGGAAGTCACTTGAATGTTCAATACAAGAAAAATAAGCAATACAAGAATCCATCAAAAAAAGAAGATCACCATGTCTCCTCTAATCGACATGGAGATATGAATTCAAAAAAGATATCTAAGAAGAAAATTACAAGACAAGTATGGGTTCCAAAATCCATCATTGAAGATATTCTCTCTAAATCATCAAAGAGAAATGAAAAGCCTATGACTATATGGATTCCAAAGTCTCTCTTGAAAGAGTCTAATGTTGAGCAACAAGTGAAGTTGACATTCAAGCTTCCAAAAGCTTCCACTTCATATTCTTCCATTCCATGCACCTAAACCGCAACCTCTGCTATCCATTCACCATATTCCTTCACGTATTCCTTCATTCATGTTTCCTCCATCCTCTTGCCACCCTTCAAAGTGTGTGTTGATGTTGATCTTTCCTTCCTTTCCATCTACCATTTCACAATCCTTCCATTAATTATCCTTCTACCTTCTATCCTTTTTCCTCATTTGTCTATTCCTCCTATCTTCCAACCTCACTCACTTTACATAAAACCTTATCCTCCATTTTTCTCTTCCATCTTCCTTTCCTATCAGCATCTTTGAGAATATCATTTTGAATCCTTGGCATATAATGGTTTATCCTTTCAAGGAGCATTATTTGAAAAGCTTGCCTTCTTCCAAAAAAAATAAAATTCAAAAAAATAGAAAAATGAAAAAATTGAAAATGTGCCTTGGTGGAAATCTGGACACAGGTGCCTTGGTAGCAAAATTAAAGAAAAATAAATTCGTCCTATGGTGAAAACTAATCCCTTGTGGCTCCTTGGATAAGTATCGTGATGAAAACCTGGCAATCATGCATAGTGTGTACTTCTTCTACATATTTCATCCATTCTATCTTCTCTCTTTGATCTTGACAATATTGACCTATACACGAACATTTGGCTATCTTGTGAGCTATCTTACAATGATCTTGCTTTCATTCCATTCATGTTTAGTCTTCCTATTTATTTTCCTCCATTCATTTTAGCCCTTCACTATCCTTTTCCCCTTTGATCTTGATCTAATAAAAAAGAGTAAAACATGATGCTATGAAGCCTCTTGACATGTCTACTCCTTTGGACTAAATCCTTTCCTTCTTTTGCATTACACTTTTGTGACTTATCCTATGCTGGCCTTTCATTGCTTGTCCAAATGTGCTTTACATGACAATTTTTTCCTAGCTTGGGTACTGTTGAGGAGTTTGTGCTTGAGGATTTCTTCCCTTCATTCTCCTTCGTCTTCCATCTCTTCCACCAGCATGCTAATCCCTCTTGTTCTCCACCTTGCTAGACATTGGGACTACACGATGTGATCTTTCTTGGGAGTTTGATGCTCATTCTATCTGGGGGCATCCTTTGTACATACTTATTGATCCTGAAAAAATTTAAAAAGTTGGTATATTGTCAAAAATTCTAAAAATCTAAAAATATCTTGAAAAAATGATCATCTTAGCGAAAAAATAGTAATAGGCACTTTTGATGTATCTCCAAAAAAAAATTATATATTCCAAAAATACCAAAAAAATAAAAAAATTGTAAAAAAATTCAAAAAAATAGAAAAAGTGCCTTGGTGAAAACTTGGAAATAGGCGCCTTGGTAGCGAAAATTATAAAAAATTATAAAAAAGTCCTAAAAAAATAAAATAAAAATTGCAATAAATTCCAAGTGGTGAAAACTTGGAAACAAGCGCTACGTGAGGCCTTAGCACCCTTGTTTCTTAGCATGCGGTCTCGACACTTAGCCTTTCTCCATCATTCCTTGTACTTGTTGCCTTGGTTTGGAATTGGTCTTTGTCTTTGTCTAGGGGGCATAACTATGTCAGCATTGGTCTTTTGGATGCGTCAATCTTTAGGACACCTAGCAAACGGTGTTTTTCAACACCACCCCAACTGTGTTTTTAAACACTTCCCTAGCGTCAAGTGTTTCTCAACACTTATTAGATGTCTTATCCATAGTCTAGTATGATGCGATATTTCTCACTAGCAGATATGATACTCAAAGTTTGGCTCTACGACCTACACACATGCACTTAAACACTTGACTCATTGAGACTTGTTTGGCTTTATTTCTTTGTGTGCTATCTATGATGATTTCTATGATGAGTGCTCTCTCCCTAATAGTTTTTTATGATGTCAAGCTAGAAGACTGGGGGGCATAAGGACATGCTTTATTTTTTTTTCTACCTATGGGTATATTTTTTTGATCTTAACTATCATGAGCATTCATGCTTGTTCCACTTGACAATAGGATCTACAAGGTATTATCCTTGACTGTTTTCCATAAGTGCATGCTTATAGTCATCTTGACTTTCTTGTGTCTCGATGTGAGCATAATCTTGCTATACCAAACTTAGGAAACCCACTACACTAGTCATCTTGACATACATGTCTTTGATGCTTAGGTGGGATTCCCACATTCCTATCTGATAAAGATCATATTTGATGTAGGAGCATCCTGGGTGTAAGAGCAATCTTGCATCACCCAAAAATATTTCTATTTTTGTATTCAATAAGGGCTATCTTGTGTAGAGCCACCATTTATGGAAAATTGCTATTTTTAGTAAGTTGGTCTTACGATCTCAGAATGTTCTAATTTTACATGTGGAGGTTCATCTCAGTCATATCAGCCTGCCAGCAAAGTTTCATGGCTAGATCAGGTCTAGTTTTGAAGATATTGAAGATTTTCAGTATTGCCAGCAGGGTACATAAACTTTGAACTCAGTTTTGAAAGCTTTAGAGGCCCCGGATGAGGTCAAAAATTTGGGTGACAAGTGCTTTGCATGGGTCAATCCTATAGATCACTTCGTGGCATTTCTAAAATGGGGTTATAATAGTTAATCGGGTCAACTAGCGATGACTCATGGTCTCCGAAAGTTGGGTCACCTGAAATGGCAAAAAATAATTTTTCTTCAAAATTTCTGTTTGGGTTTCAAAACTCATTTTGAGCCAACTTTGATGTAATAAATTGTAAAATAAAGTAATTCTAAGTTTGGTTGGTCCTAAGGGCTAAATTTCTAGAACCTTCTCGAGCGGTGGAAATTGCCTATATAAAGAAGGCCCGTAGTGTTGTCTAGGGCAGTTATGGGTAGTAGATCTGGGTATTGATTCAAGGCTTTGTCCTAAAAAATATTGTAATGGAATGCCCATGTGGCTTTGCGTATTGTAATTCTGAAAGTTTGTAATTCCACATTTGTGGAAATAATAAGAAGCCAATTTTTTGTTCTTGCATATTATTGTTGTTGTTTCTCTATTTTTGTTATGTGTTTGTGGTATTAAGGGGAGCACCCTTCATCAAGTGGTATCAGAGTAGGAGTCCCTGAGTGTGTAAATAGATCACCGACTGTGAGGCAGTTTGCACCAGGACCGTGGTTAGGGTTTCAACGCGCATCGCGAAAATGCCTCCATGAAGAGAACGTGGCAGAAGAGCTGGTGCTGTGACACCTGAGGTTAGAGAGCTGCAGAGACAAGTGTGAGCATTGCAAGAAGAGATTCGCAAAACAATGAATCTTAATGTCAGAGATGAAAGTGAGGATGAAGCCGAAGAAGAATATCAAGAACGAGAAGCCAAAATTGTGAACCAGGAGGAAGAAAGACTTTTTCGGGCCATTTCCAAGATTGGGAAAAGACCTAAGATTGAGGTTCCTACATTTTTTGGAAATCTTAACCCAAAGGAATTGATCGACTGGATCAATGAATGTGAGGAATATTTTGAGTATGAAGATGTTGAGGATCCTGATAGGGTCAAATTTGAGAAGGCTAGACTAAAAGGTCATGCGAATATTTGGTGGCAAGAGATTCAATTGGAGTGAAATAGAAGAGGGAAATTGGAGTGAAATAGAAGAGGGAAAGATAAAATCACAAGATGGGATCAGATGGTGGATAAATTGAAGCGACAGTTCATTCCTGTTGATTATGAGTTTGACCTACTAAAGAAAATGCAAAGTTTGAAGCAAGCAGGAAGATCTATTCAGGAGTATACAGAGGAGTTCTATCGACTCCTCATCAGAATAGGCCATGCAGAAGCTGATAAGGAGAAACTTTCCCGATACCTTAATGGGTTAAGGCCAAGCATTCAGGAGGAGTTGAATCTAGTTTGAATGAATAGTATTGAGGAGGCATACCAGTTTGCCCTAAAAGTATAGGAAAAGTTGAACAAGAAGTTTGAGAGCAGACAAAATGGAAGAGGTCATGGTGGAAGATCTGGTGGATGGTCATATGGTGGCCGAAATGAAGATTCGAAAAAGAAGGATGAGGCCAGTAGCAACTAGAATTAGAGAGGAAATAATTCCAATCGTTTCCAAGATCAGAATAATAGAGATCAGAGAGGAAGAGGAAGAGGACAAGGTTTAGGAAGAGGAGGATTCTGTGGAACATGTTTTCACTTTCGAGAAGAAGGTCATAGGGCATTTGAATGTCCTCAGTGCCAAGGCAGAACAAACAGGAGAAATGAAGGCCAAGCCAGAGTTGCACATGTAGATGAAGATGCTAGATCATCAAATTCTGAAGATGCTGAAAGAGGAGAAACATTGATTAACAGAAGAGTCCTGTTGAGTGGTGAGAATGAACTTGAACAAAGGAGGAGCCTATTTCGCACTAGATGCAAGTGTGAGGGTAAATGCTATGATGTGATTATCGATAGTGGAAGCACCAACAATTTGGTGTCAGAAAAGATGGTGACAAAGTTGAAGCTCAAGAGATAGAAACACCCACATCCATATCGGATTGCCTGGGTGCAGGATGACCACAAGGTCATGGTCAGTGAACAGTGCCTGGTAAAGTTCAAGATCGGTGGGTACCAAAATGAGGTACTATGTGATATAATATCTATGGATGCGTGTCATATGTTGTTGGGTGGACCATGGCAGTTTGACAGATGTGCTGTACATGATGGTCATGCGAATACCTATTCCCTAACAAAGGATGGAGTGTGACATAAGCTAAAGCCATTGAAGGAGACCGAAGAAAAGGTATGTGGTAATGCAAGAATAAATTTTGTTGATGGAAGAAAATTCCTAGATGGTATGAGGCATGAGCATGTGTGTTTTTCTTTAATTCCAAAAGCTAGTAAAGAAGAATTAGAGGATGTACCTGTAGAAGTTGGAGATTTGTTGAATGAGTTTCAGGATATTGTATCTGATAATGTACCTGACGGATTACCACTAGTAAGGAAGATCAGTCATTAGATGGATTTGATTCCAAGAGCCAGTTTGCCGAACAAGGCAACACACAGAATGACACTAGCAGAAAGTGAAGAGTTTAACAGACAAGTACATGAGTTGTTACAGAAGGGATTGATTTAGGAGAGCTTGAGTCTATGTGCTGTACCAGCAGTATTAGCACCAAAGAAGAATGGAGAATGGAGGATGTGTACAGATTCCAGAGCAATAAACAAGATCACAATCAAGTATAGGTTTCCATTGCCACGAATGGATGATATTATGGACTGTTTGAGTGGAGCTGTGTATTTCTCAAAGATAGATCTAAAGAGTGGATATCACCAGATTCGGATCAGAGAAGGAGATGAATGGAAGACTACCTTCAAGATAAAGGAAGGATTGTATGAGTGGTTAGTCATATCTTTTGGGTTAACCAATGCACCGAGCACTTTCATGTGGCTCATGAACGAGGTTCTAAAAGAATTTTTGGGTAAGTTTGTCATTGTTTACCTAGATGATATTTTGATTTTTAGCAAGACATTGGAGGAACATATGATGCATATTCGTATGGTGTTTGAGAAGTTGAGAGATGAGAAATTGTTGATTAATTTGAAGAAGTGCAATTTTGTGAAGAAAGAGTTAGTGTATTTGGGATTTGTAGTTTCAGCAGAAGGTCTAAAAATGGATCCAGAGAAGGTATAGGCTATCCTTGAATGGCCTACTCCAAGGAGCGCTACTGAGGTAAGATCTTTTCATGGTTTAGCTAGTTTTTACAGAAGGTTTATCAAAAATTTTAGTAGTATTTGTGGTCCCTTGACTGAGACAATGAGAGGGGATAGAAAAGAGTTTAAGTGGACTAATAGGGTAGAAAAGAGTTTTCAATTGTTGAAACAAAAAGTTACAGAACAACCTATTTTAGCACTTTCAGATTTTAATAAGGTGTTTCAAGTAGATTGTGATGCTAGTGGTACTACAATAGGAGCTATTATGAGCCAAGAAGGTAAACCTGTTGCGTATTTCAGTGAGAAGTTAAATGATGCCAAGAGGAAGTATTATGTTTATGATCAAAAATTTTATGCTATAGTTCAGGCATTAAAGAAGTGGAGACATTATCTGCTTCCTAAGGAGTTTATTTTGTATACTGATCATTAAGCTTTGCAGTATTTGAATAGTCAAGGAAAGTTGAATTAGAGGCATTTGAAATGGGTTGAGTTTTTGCAGAGTTATACATTTGTTTTGAAACATAGGAGTGGAAAGTCTAATAGGGTTGCGGATGCTCTTAGCAGAAGGAAACTATTGCTGATAGAGATGCAAATTGAAGCGGTTGGGTTCAAGGAACTCAAGAATTTGTATCCAGTGGATCTTGATTTTGGTGAAGCTTGGAAAGCTTGTACAGAACCTGTTACTCTAGACAGGATCAAATGGCTAGATTTCATCATCCAAGATGATATGCTATTTAGAGGGAGTTAGTTGTGCATTCCAAGAAGTTCTATGAGGGAGAATCTCATCAAAGAGAATCATAGTGGAGGATTGGTTGGACATTTTGGTTATGATAAAACCCTTGCTTTGGTTGGTGAGAATTATTATTGGCCACAGTTGGAGCAAGATGCGAAGAAGTTTGTACAGAGTTGTAGAGTATGTCAGATGAAGAAAGGAGTGAAGCAGAATACAGGGTTATATCAACTATTACCTATACCAAAAAAGCCTTGGGAGGATATCAGTATGGACTTTGTTCTTGGTTTACCGAGGACACAGTGGGGACATGATTCAATTTTTGTAGTAGTTGACAGATTTTCAAAGATGGCACATTTCATTCCCTGCAAGAAGACTAATGATGTTGTTCATGTAGCAGAATTGTTTTTCAGAGAAGTGGTGAGACTACATGGTTTGCCAAAGACCATAGTTTCAGATAGAGACACTAAGTTTGTTGGATATTTCTAGCGTACATTATGGAAGAGGTTGAAGATAGATTTGAAGTTCAGTTCATCACATCATCCACAGACTGATGGATAGACAAAGGTGGTGAATAGAAGTTTAGGAAATCTGCTGAGATGTTTGGTTGGAGATAAGCCAACAGGATGGGATTTGATTTTACCATAGGTAGAGTTTGCATACAATAATTCTATCAATAGGAGCACTGGTAAATCACCATTCCAGATTGTATATAGAAGTAGTCCAAGAAATGCATCTGAATTGAGAAAGATAGATAAAGGAGAAATAAGTAGTGCTGAAGCTAAGGATTTTGCAGAACACTTGAAGAACATCCATGAGGAGGTGAGGACGCATATTACCAAGATGAATGTGTAGTATAAGGCTAAGGCAGATGAGAAAAGGAGGCATAAGGAATATCAGGTTGGAGATGAAGTCATGGTTCATTTGCGGAAGGAGCAATTTCCAGTTGGTACATATAACAAGTTGAAAATGAAGAAGTTTGGGCCATGTAAGATACTAAAGAAGCATGATTCAGGAAATGCATATGAGGTAGAATTTTCTACTGAACTGAATATTTCACCAGTGTTTAACATTTTATTTTAGATTTGACAGAGTATCATGAAGGAGGTGTTGAAGATGAAGTTGTAGCAGCACAGTGGAGTATTCCAGCAACCAGTTCAGATATCAAAGAGATTAAAGACATACTAGATAGTCGTGTTGGCAGAAGCACAAGGAACAGGATATATGAAGAGTATTTGGTCAAATGGAAAGGACGACCTATTGAAGATTCATCATGGCTAACAAAGGAGGAGGTTAACCGTCTCAGTTTTCCTCTGCACACCTGAGTCGTGACAGGGTCACTTCTCAAATTACCCCGGGTGTCTGATGTAGGAGCATCCTAGGTGTAAGGGCAATCTTGCATCACCCAAAAATATTTCTATTTTTGTATTCAATAAGGGCTATCTTGTGTAGAGCTGCCATTTATGGAAACTTGCTATTTTTAGTAAGTTGGTCTTACGATCTCAGAATGTTCTAATTTTACATGTGGAGGTTCATCTCAGTCATATCAGCTTGCCAGCAAAGTTTCATGGCTAGATCAGGTCTAGTTTTGAAGATATTGAAGATTTTTGGTATTGGCAGCAGGGTACAGAAACTTCGAACTCAGTTTTGAAGGCTTTAGAGGCCCCGAATGAGGTCAAAAATTTGGGTGACGGGCACTTTGCATGAGTCAAGCTTGTAGAGTGCTTCATGGCATTTTTGAAATGGGGTTATAATAGTTAATCGGGTCAACTGGCGATGACATATGGTCTCCGGAAGTTGGGTCACCTGAAATGGCAAAAAATAATTTTTCTTCAAAATTTTTGTTTGGGTTTCAAAAATCATTTTGAGCTGACTTTGATGTAATAAATTGTAAAATAAAGTAATTCTAAGTTTGGTTGGCCCTAAGGGCTAAATTTCTAGAACCTTCTCAGGCGAATTGCCTATATAAAGAAGGCCTGTAGTGTTGTCTAGGGTAGTTCTGGGTAGTAGATCTGGGTATTGATTTGAGGCTTTGTCCTATAGAATATTGTAAGGGAATACCCATGTGGCTTTGCGTATTGTTATTCTGAAAGTTTGTAATTCCACATTTGTGGAGATAATAAGAAGCCAATTTTCTATTCTTGCATATTATTGTTGTTGTTTCTCTATTTTTGTTATGTGTTTGTGGTATTAAGGGGAGCACCCTTCATCAATATTCATATACCCATAGTTATACTAGTGTGTATTGTATGATCTTGCAATGCTACCAATAAAGCTCGATGATGATTATTAGAGACTAATAGCATTGTGACCTTGCAAGTAAACCACTTTTCATTGTAGCTTGCATTCTTAGGTTCATGTTAGTTTAGTTTTGCATCTTGCATATGGAGAGAGCTCTCCTTTCATCTTTCACAGACTTGTCGGTCAACTGTGCTCACCTTTTGCTTCTTCTCAATCATGTCTTTCACTCCTCATCTCTCACATCACATCCTTTTCTTGTCATCACAAGGGGTTAATCTTATCATCATATATAAAAGTAACCTTTTTTTATAGCATTTTGATTTTTTGACCCAATTTTCAAAACATCTCAAAATTTTGCGCAAATTGCACCCCTAGCTAATATCGACATCCTAGATCCATTTCAAAATTTCCCCTTCTTCTACGTAGTTGGTTGATCTTTTGAGGCCTGATCCTTTGATCTTTGTTGGGGAATCTTCATCTCCATCTCTCTCATTCCCCTAGTCTTCCATTCATCTCCTTCCCTTCATCTCTCTAAGGTTTTGACTTCATCTTTATCCTATATCTTTCTCAGTCAAACTGGGGCATATCTCCACTGCTTGATGGTTATTCTTTTATCTTTCACCTTCGATTATGATTTCTAGTGATTTGATCAACTTTATCAATTTTCTATTTCCCTCTACCTGATTTCAATTTCGATACCGAGGGGGCAGTACCTATCAAACTTTAATCCTTGATTCAACTTTATCAATCAAACCTGGAGATTCTTATCTCTTATCTGAGACTTGACAATTACCTATTTACAGGGTTTGTTGGCCTTGTGTTTTTCAATCAGCCTATCTTTGTCCTGATGTGTTCCCATCTGTCGAACACACGTCTGGGTTGTTTTGTGATCCCAAATCGATCTCCCATTTCAATTCTATTCTTTGACTGCATGTGATCCCAAATCGATCTCACATTTGTCAAAGAGGGGCAAATGTATGCACCCTAAAATGGTTGCCTAGACTTTGGGCCCCATTCTTTAATTTATCAATTTCCTGAATCAACACTTGGCAATTTTCAAATCAATTTTCCTTGATCAAATCCTAATTCTATCATTTATTCGATTATATTATATGGATTAACCATTTTATCCTAAGTCTTTATTTAATTAAAAAGAATTTTCTCCCCTTTTATTAAATAAAAAGTCCCCACTTTCCTCTTATCCTAAGTTGCACAAATAAAGCATTATTCTTATTTTATAAAAAGAAGAAAAGGCCTTTTTGTCTCACATGGGACACAAAAGTCAACACTTCTTTCTCATTGAAGGAGACTTGTGCACATAGATTGATCCCACTTTCAAACTCCACCCTTGATCAACTCTTTTGCCTCTTAATCTCCATGGTCCATTCCTTTTCAATTCCTTTAAAAGGAGAGCTCTTTTCTCATTCTAGGATCCCACTTTTGAATACTAATCTTATGCTATAGGTTTTCTTGGAGATTTTGGAGCTTTGGAGATCTTCTTGCATCTTAGCTTTCATTCTTGCATTTTGGCTTAGTTTCCATGGCATTTCTAGTTTAGCTTCCTTTATGCTCTAGTTTAGCTCACATAGCTTAATTAGTAAGGACTTGTAATAATTTTATTCTCCTTTCATAGCTTATTTGCATTCTTCATTCTTAGCATAGTTGCATTGCATTTTCATTCAAAATTCTTGAAGATATTGGCATTCTTGCCCTTGTCTCATTGAATCTCCCATTGTGTGGTTTACTAGTAAGGTCATATGTTTCATAGCTCTAGCTGAGAGCAATCTAAATATCCTTGCAACTCCATGCTTAGGGAGCTCTAGGTCACTTTCTGAAGGTTTCCCATTCATGGATTCTCTTGGAAGTAATGACTTAGAGAAGTGCACAATTTGAGTGTACACACGTGTACATGTACATCTATTGAAATGAACACTTTATGATGTTATTGTATCACCTGCTACACCCTGCAATGCATATTATTCATGTATCAATTTAAATTATTCTCTAAATAAAAAATTATTTACTTTTATAAGATTTAGGTGATTAATTAATAACATGTTAAAACACAAATAAACAAACATGTTTTTGCTCTCTAGAAAATACCCTCATCATCAAGTTGTCTGTGAAGGCTACATCCTCAATAGTGAATGCATGACATCTACCTCTGTAATGTGTAAATGATTAAGATTTTGAACCATCCTCATTCATCTTAGTATCTACTTCAACACATATACCCTAACAATTGGGGCACATATGCTCAATGGGTTGGGCTGATTCAAATAGTGCACTTGATGACGATAGAGGTGGTGTAGGTGTTGATCCAAATGGTGCATCTAATGATGATGGAGGTGAAAAAAATGTTGATCTACCCTCTACTTTGAAAAGATGTGTGCCATGCTCAATAATGACATCATTCAATGATGTGGCTGCATGAAGGGTCTATAAATCTATGGACTCCTTCACAACTATTGGTACCGCAACATGAACCATGTGTTTTTTTAGCTAGAAGCCTCCTATGTTATGGTTGTACCACCCTATTGACCCTAGGTCTATCTTGTGCAGAGCCTCTCCCTCTACCTTGGAATTGTCAGATGTCAAAGTAATTTGGCTTCTCACCAAGGATAAACTCACAATATAGCTTTCTCAAAAAATATAAATGTACATCCCAATTATTACAGGGTGCTTGGTCAAAGACTATATACCACCGATCCCCAAAAGATGCCTTCATCCTATTGTGAACACACCAATGTATAGGAAATTGATTTTTGTTTAGTTCTAGGGTGTTAGTAGTACTAGGATCGGTAAAAGAGCACATATGTCACTTTTAAATATGACCTTTTTCACTTCATCATATGACAACCCATCCACATAAAATGATCGACACCTATTCCTCCATGACCCTCATTTGGTAACCTCTCTAGAAACCTCATGTGCACTATTGGCCAATCTTTCTAGCATCAAGGCAAGGGCTGAGTGGTGGTCAAGACTAGAGGACCTCAACCTATTGACTAATATAGAAATTTGGGCACTATTATGTGTAAGGCATTTTATGAGATCATCTTGTGTGGCATCTACATGATCTAATGGAGGACATGGAGGGTTTACAGGTGGCGGTGGCTGCTGAGGAGAATTATTTTGAGGTTGAGGAGGATTTTGTGGTTGTGGTTGTTGCTCATGTTCAATGTTTCCTTCTGTTGCTTGTGCATGAGGTCTTTATTTTCTTTTTCATTTTGGGGAATTCTTTGTAGAATCTGATATCAAAATTTAAAAAAAAACATAAATCAATTAAAAAATCCTACTTCAAATAAAATACAAACAAAAATAATCGAATTACTAAAATATTACCTTTCCGACGTAGTGCCATTATTGTGAATCGATGAAAAATGCAAATAGAAGCAAAAAGAACCAAACCACGTTCATGTTATGAAGAAAAATGGCTTCCTCAATTGACTGTTCCTTCATTTATGATGTTGGAAATGGTCAAAAGCCATGGGTTTTGGGGAATATAATGTTTGTTAAAACCCCTACGGGTTTTGAGGTCCTATTGAAATTTTTTATTATTTTTGGCTAGGCTTGGTGAAACCAAGCCTAGTACAATTTTGAATTTTTTATAACCCACATGAGTTATGAGAAATTTCTTTTTTTTTTGTATGTGGTCACTAAACTATCCACCATCTTGGTGCACTTACCCATATATTGAAGACATCTTAATACTTGCTTCTGAAAACTTTCCAAAGATGCACAATCACTTTCTATATATAGTAGACATGTTATTACTTGTTTCTCATAGCTTACTCAAGAAGTATTAGCTTTGGCTTTGCTTCTCCCATCACTTCCAGCTACAAATATTTGTCTCTTGGACTTCAAGATGTAATTTTATTGTCTATCTTGTTAGTAACTTCAATTGAGCTTATTCATATTATGTAAGGTTAGATTTGATTGAATTCTATAATTAATCTTATTCTTATTTTATAGTTTTATATTTGAATCAATTCTATAATTTATGTAGAAGTTGAGATCATTACAAAATAGTTGAACATAACATTATTCTCTTTTGAAATAAAATGCTTATGGTTTATACCTATTTTAATTGAGAAATATTGACCTCTCATTATCTATCTAAATTATATTTTTGAGAATCCTTTTATAGGAGTTGTGAAAGGAATACAACTGTGCCCATCTAGACATCTTTTTTCACTTACATCTTCTAAAAACTAGAGCCATTCCCTTCGAATTCAACTCTAAAATTTTAGCCCTTTATAGGGATTGTAGCTACTCCACAACTCTTGTTTAGATATTTTTTAACCATCTCATTTAGTAGAACCATCTAAACAAACATTACATTCATTGGGAGTAAAAAATTATACCATGTCTTTTTAATGGGAATATATCTCTTGTGAAAGAAATTCAAGATCACGTCAAGTTTTTGAGTGTCATATTGCACTAATTCCCTCCACTTCCAGGGCCACCATGGAATGAGAGCCTCAGGTATTCCATGAGATAGAAGAGGGATAAATTAGAATTCACTAACCTTTCAGAAGATATGAAAATGAAATTATGAAATCATGGGATCTCTTCCTTAGCCCGAAATGCCCACCAAGGAAGAAGACAAACAATCTTGATTAAGTATCCTACTAGATGAAGAGGAAAGCAAGAGAGAAAAGTGAGGAGGAGAGCCAAGTAGAATTTGAGGCTCAGGGGAAGGAAGCACATATGATAATGGTGTAAATGCTAAAAGATGGAAACTATTTCTTTAAAGCCCTAGAAGATTAGCTTGAAGATGACTAGAACAACACTCAAAGTATCGTGGTATGGTGGTGGACTACATTATGGAGCATCATTCAGACTTTGAGCCTTTCTTTTCTCAAGACATGATGAAATGACTTTTGAAGAATACACACACACACAAACACACAAATCATCTTATTGTAAAATTGAAAAAAAAAAATTTGATAAAAAAAATATCCTAAATTATTTGAATTTTCTTAAATCATAAATTTATCATTGATTACTTACAATAATAAGAAAAATGATTACTAATTGTAATAAAACATTATTGTTATTTTTGTTGACTAAAGTAGCATTTCTTTGACATCCTTAATGCTCTAGCATCATACCTTGTTGTCATATCTTTAGCATTTAGGTGGAGGGAATCATTTCACCCCCTCAAATTATGCCACATGTTTATGTTTTGTTAAATTTTGTCAACTTCTATCATTTATATTAAATTTGAGGCACATTGTTTTCCTTTATTATACATTTTATATAATATTGTCATATAATAGAAAGATGATGTTATTCCTATTAATTTGTTCAATAATATCCTATATCATGTTTATTGAGAGGATGGTCCACACCAAGAATATCATACTTTCTTCATTGGTTCTAGAAGAGAAGGATCATTCTATAGGGAAAGATCAATTCCATAGAAAATTAGAATTTTTGAGAAATTTATTTTATTATATGCATTGATTGAAAACAAATTAATCAACATCCACTATGTCACACCTATTCTCCTATTTAGTCCATAGAGACTCCAATATGCTATCATGGTTCTTTAATATTCTTTAAAGGATACTCATTATAGTAAATTAGATGCCTTTTTAATTCAACACATTTAGCAATTATAGGATTCCATTAGGGCACATTTATAAGATGGTTAAGATGCTTACCTCCCAAGGCCTCACTATCCCCTTCCTTACCATGAGTTCTTCTGCCCCCAAATTAAAATTGCAAGCACTTCGATGCTCCATTTATTTTATTCCTCTTTATGACCTGCCCATTCCATCCCTCCCCCCTTGGTGCAAAAGCATCGACGATATTTCCTACACTGAGACCATGTTGTTATTTGTATCTTCGCACAAGCTTTCCCATCCATTTGAAGACTGGATTTTGCAGGCCATAGAAGAAACATCATAGGAGCCTACCTATAAACATCTATTAGGGATATACTATTGTTTCCAGTAGTGATGTTGTGTAAAACATAGTGACAACCCCACAACATGGATCTGGAGTGAGAGCACAATTATCTTTTAATGCATAGCTTTCCCATGTTTCTTCTACACTCACACATACACCACCTATGATTTCCCTCATGTACCTTAGAAATCCATGTTATACATGTCAGAAGTTCTCGTTAAATGAATTTTTCTCAGCATAAGACTATCAACAAATATGAACAATTCAATGGGAATTTGGCTAGGAGTAAGCCTATTGGCTTAAAAATAAAGGAAAACATATCAATTATAAAATTTACCATACAATGTGACCAAAAAATTCATTCAAGACAAAAATGAAGAGAAGGAAGAGTTGAGATTAGTGTGGATGCAAATGGAGGAACTTGAAATGCATTTGAAAAATGTGGCAAGACATGAAAGGAGAAGAAATGTAGAAAGCTAATATGGGCTATGCAACGAAGATAAAATCATATTCAAAATAATCTAATGAAGGAACTACCAATGCCCTTGCCGACTGAAAACATGGATAAAAGGGCACACATGGATAAAAGAGAGGAAGGTATTTTTATTTGTATTGTTGATTTTGTTGTGTTGAGATTCTAATTGCTTGGATTCTTGTCATTTTTCAAAAACAAATTCCAAGTATTCTCACATTTTCTTACTTTCATCCTCATTTTTTTTTTGTACTAACATAGTTCAAGAAACTAAGTTACATCATTGCCTTATATAGTATCTAGATTATATCAGACCTTTACATATACTATCATTGTATCTCATCATGCAATTACATATAATCAACTGTAACTGTTAATACAAAAAAAGAACACATTTCTCCCTTTACAAATCAACATCCTGATTTCGCAGCAACTGATAGAAACCAAAAAAAGATATGGCAAAAGAAACCATTTCTCCTTTAACTCTGTGTATTAGGCCCTGATAGACCTATATCATCAATATGTAGATCTTTAATGAACTGGTTCAGGTTCTCCAACTCTCTTTGACATAGCATGTCTTTGTGGATGGAAAAATACTAGCATGAAACAATATCTTCTTTGTGGATCAAGATTTGACCTTCCCTCATAAGAGTCATGGATTTGTCCCTAGATATCTATAGGGAAACAACAACCTATGACATGATATGAAAATGAGTGAGTTTACATTCAAACTCAGTAAGTTGTCTCCTTCTCTCCTAAAATATCTCTCCATTCCTTGCTTTCCACAAAAACCACAGAACTTCACATGTTAGGACAGACCAAAAGGTGTTCATATTTAGATCAAAATTAGCTTCAACATAGCTAGCTAAAATTTCAAACCAAGATAGGCCAGGTCTACTATTCCACTCAACAGGGGACCCAAAAAAAATAGACTAGATACCTCGAGCAAAAGCACAATCAAAAAACAAGTGCTCAAAAGATTTAGGAACAAAAGCCCTTATTTAATCCTTTGAAGAATAACTATAAAGAAAATGTTGTGAAACAATTTTGAATATTATTAACATCGTATAGAAAGATTTTGGCAACCTATAAATATATTTGGCAGTGTTCTTTTTTTTAATGGTCAAACATGGGTATGTGCAAGATCATGAGGGGCCAAAAAGTGGCAATGTAAAAAAATCCACTTTTTAGTCGTCCAAAAGTGCATCCAATTGTATGTTGACTTTTTAGTAGGCCTGGGTGTCAGTACACCTGGGAAAACCTGACACCAATGCACAAGCCTTATCGGGTACTTGAAACCTGTGGCATAAATCAAAACTCATGAGTCATTTTCCTCATTTCTCATGTTTTGAGTTTGGAAAATGGTTCCAAATATTATATTTATGATATTTTTGGGTACCTGATTATGCCAACAACAAATTCAACTCCGTAGTTGATCCGGTAAGTAAATTCTTGCTATATCTTGATTAATTTCTTTCATTTTCATGTTAAGTGTAGTTTTTTTTGGTTCAAATAGGGTTTTGTATTGATTTTTTTAATAATTTATGAAATCAATTTGAAATTTATATTTGTTTATTATTTAATCAGACATGGCTGACAACAATGAAGATAATGAACCTCCCCCACCAAATAACGATCCCCAAAACAATCCAGAACCACTTCAAAACCATCAATCTTTAGAGGATTTGATACAGGAGAACTTGAACACTATACGGGGCTTCAGAAACACGTATCAAAATATACCTACCTTAGCTCCTATGCTTGCCACCCTAAATACCATTGTTGAAAACATTGACACCCTTACACAACAACATAATGTTGCTCTTCATAATGCTGATCAATCAGAGCCAAACACTTCTTCAAAGAGGCTACATTTTGATGATCCCCCTACGACATAGGATGTAGTTTTAGTTTTGTGGTCATTTAGAGATGCCACTTGGCACATTTTGAGATGACATATATGCCACATTGTACACCTTGAAACATTGATTTTGTAGACATTTTGAAATGGCATGTGCCATATTTGTATATGGAGTTACTTTTGATACATTTGATACTTTCTATATATAGAACATGTTCATTTTTATGTTATATTCGTGTCATCTTTTGTAGACATATTTATTATTTATGTTTATGGAATTGAATGGTGAAGTTATATCTTGACTATGATTATCATTATGATTTAAATTATATCTTGTTGAAGTTACATTTGTTTTTCTTTACTCTGGAATACCCTATTCATGGAGCTTATTATGTTTGAGGTTTAACTTATATAGATTTCCTATGTTCTTATGTTTCTTACCATTATATCTCCCACCCAAAGGGACAACCAGTCTCTTCAGATTTACAAACCACCTCTATAAATGTTAACTTCCTCAATTAGAACACAACTGGACTCATGTATAAAAACCACAATTTTTCATTTAAAGCGTGCTCCAGTGATAGCCCACATCTGCCAACTACCCAAAAAATCAATCTTTTTAAGTCTTTGGACAACCCAACTCCATTACCATACACAACACATGTTCCATGTCTTCAAAGCCACACATGCACATCTTATAACATCCCAAACTTCTCAACTAGTGACTCCATGGGTGGAACGGGGTTATCACTGGCATTTACCTGACCAACCAGAGCTGATGGAGCAAACAGTTTGATGCCAGGATAGATGGTTTGAAAGATACACTACTGAGCTACTTAACGATTAACCCTGGTTAGTGAAATGTCGGCCTAGTGCACTTGATGACTTAGGGAATGTCATAAATCCAGCACATGCCTTGAATTCCCTTAAGAGTTGAGTGCATAAGTTCAGGTTTCATTCTAATGTTTCTGTTTCAACCTTGTATAATGAGCCTTTAAAAAAAATTATGTTTTGCCCTAATTTTGGGCATGACATGGCATCACTTGGGTCGAGCGTGGCCACAAGTGTTCCAATGACTTTGTGGGTGAAACAGGGTTGTCACTAGCATTTACTCAGCCAACCAGAGCCAATGAAGTAGATGGTTTGATGCCAAGACAGATGGTTTAAAAGATACACTATTGAGCTACTTTCAATTGACCCTCATTGCAAGTTTTGGCATCAACTGAGATCGCCTTGCCAAATGCAAATGAAGTTGAATCACCCAAAACCAAGAGAGGTTATTGTAGACCTCAGAAACATGATCATGTAGCCCTTGACAGTTTGTTGATACCTCTCATGAGGTCTGATACATGAGCCTTAGAAGATCACTACCCAATCATGCGTAGTGTACCTTGGGGTCACTTGGGTCAAGCATGGAGCATTCCAGTGACTTCGTGGGTGCAATGGGATTTTCACTAGTGTTTACCCAACCAAATAGAGTTGATGGTTTGATGCTAGGATAGACGGTTTGAAAGATACACTGTTGAGCTACTTTTAACTGACCCTCACTGCAAGTTTTCGCATCGACAAAGATTGCCTTGCCAAATGCAAATGAAGTCGAATTGCCTGAAACCAAGAGAGATTATTGTAGACCTCAAAAACACAATCCCATATCCCCTGATGATTTTTCAATACCTCTCATGAGGTTTGAGATACGAGCCTCAAAAGATCACTTCCCAATCGTGCTTAGTGCACCTTGGGGTCACTTGGGTCGAGCCTGGTTGCGAGCATTCTAGTGACTCCGTGGGTGGAATGGGGTTGTCACTGGTGTTTACCTAGCCAATTGGAGCTGATGGAGTAGATGGTTTGATGCCAGGATAGATGGTTTGAAAGATACACTACTGAGCTACTTTCAACTAACCCTCACTGCAAGTTTTGGCATTGATTGAGATCTCCTTTCCAAATGCAAACGAAGTCAAATCACCCAAAACTAAGAGAGGTTATTGTAGACCTTAGAATCATGATCATGTAGCCCTTAAAATTTTACCGATACCTCTCACAAGGTTTGAGATACGAGCCTTAGAAGATCATTGTCCAATCATTCTTAATGCACCTTGGAGTCACTTGGGTCAGGCATGGTCACGAGTAATCGAGTGACTCCATGGGTGGCTCATGGTTGTCACTAGCATTTACCTAGCCAACTAGAGCTAATAGAGTAGATGGTTTGATGCTAGGATGGATAGTTTGAAAGATACACTTTAGAGCTACTTTCAACTGCTCTCACTGCAAGTTTTGGCATCAACTGAGATCGCCTTGCCAAATGAAAATGAAGTTGAATCGCCCAAAACTGAGAGAGGTTATTATAGACCTCAGAATCATGATCTTGTAACCCATTATGGTTTTTTGATACCTCTCACGAGGTCTGAGATATGAGCCTCAGAAGATTTCTACCCAATCATGCTTAGTGCACCTTGGGGTCACTTGGGTCAAGCATGGTCGCGAGCATTCCAGTGACTCCATGAGTAGAACAGGGTTGTCACTAGCATTTACCTAACTAATTGGAGCCAATGGAGTAGATGATTCAATGCTAGGATGGACGATTCGAAAGATACACTAGAGAGCTACTTTCAATTGAACCTCACTGTAAGTTTTGGCATCGACTGAGATCACCTTGCCAAATGCAAATGAAGTCGAATCACCCAAAACTGAGAGAGATTATTGTAGACATTAGAAACACAATCCCATAGCCCCTGATGGTTTTTCAATACCTCATGAGGTTTGAGATACAAGCCTCAGAAGATCGCTGCCCAATCGTGCTTAGTGCACCTTGGGGTCACTAGGGTCGAGTGTGGTTGCGAGCATTCCACTGACTCTGTGGGTGGAATGGGGTTGTCAATTGTGTTTACTCAGCCAACTGGAGCTGATGGAGCAGATGGTTCGATGCCAGGAAGGATAGTTTGAAAGATACACTTCAGAGCTACTTTCAACTAACCCTCACTACAAGTTTTGGCATTGACTAAGATCACCTTGCCAAATGCAAACAAAGTCAAATCACCCAAAAATGAGAGAGGTTATTGTAGAACTCAAAAACACAATCATGTAGCCCTTGATAGTTTGTCGATACCTCTCATGAGGTCCAAGATATGAGCCTTAGAAGATCACTACCAAATCATGCTTAGTGCACCTTGGGGTCACTTGGGTCGAGCATGGTTGTGAGTATTCTAGTGACTCCATGAGCAGAATGGGGTTGTCACTGGTATTTACCCATCCAACCAAAGCTGATGGAGTAGATGGTTTGATGCCAAGATAGATGGTTTGAAAGATACACTGCATAGCTACTTTCAACTGACCCTCACTACAAGTTTTGGCATCGACTAGATCACCTTGCCAAATGCAAACGAAGTCAAATCACCCAAAATTGAGAGAGGTTATTGTAGACCTCAAAAAAATGATCTTGTAGCCCCTGACATTTTTTCAATACCTCTCATGAGGTCTGAGATACGAGCCTCAGAAAATCTCTTCCCAATCATGTTTAGTGCACCTTGGAGTCACTTGGGTCGAGCATGGTTGTGAGCATTCCAGTGACTTAATGGGTGGAACGGGGTTGTCACTGGCATTTACCTAGCCAACTAGAGTTGATCAAGTAGACAATTCAATGCCAAGATGGACGGTTTGAAAGATACACTTCAGAGCTACTTTCAACTAACGCTCACTACAAGTTTTGGCATCGACTGAGATCGCCTTGCCAAATGAAAATGAAGTCGAATCGCCCAAAATTGAGAGAGGTTATTGTAGACATCAGAAACACAATCCCATAGCCCTTAATTCTTTATCGGTACCTCTCACTAGGTCTGATATACGAGCCTTGGAAGATCACTGCTGAATCATACTTAGTGCACCTTGGGATCACTTGGGTCGAGTATGGTTGCGAGCATTCTAGTGACTTCATGGGTAGAATGAGGTTTTCACTGGTGTTTACTCAGCCAATCGGAGCTAATGGAGTAGATGGTTTGATGTTAGGATGGACGGTTTGAAAGATACACTTTAGAGCTACTTTCAACAAACCCTCACTACAAATTTGGCATCAACTGAGATCGCCTTGCCAAATGCAAACAATGTCGAATTGCCCAAAACTAAGAGAGGTTATTATAGACCTTAGAAATATGATCACATAGCCCTTGATGATTTTTTGATACCTCTCATGAGGTCTAAGATATGAGCCTCAAAAGATCACTTCCCAATTGTGCTTAGTGCACCTTGGGGTCACTTATGTCGAGCGTGGTTGCAAGCGTTCCAATGACTCCATGGGTAGAATGGGGTTATCACTAGCATTTAGTCAGCCAACTAGAGCTGATGGAGTAGATGGTTTGATGCCAAGATGGATGGTTTGAAAGATACACTACTGAGCTACTTTCAACTGACCCTCACTACAAGTTTTGGCATCGATTGAGATCACCTTGCCAAATGCAAATGAAGTCAAATCACCCAAAACAAAGAGAGTCTATTGTAGACCTCAAAAACATAATCTTGTAGCCCCTAATGGTTTGTTGTTACCTCTCACGAGCTCTGAGATATGAGCCTCAAAAGATCATTGCCTAATCATGCTTAGTGCACCTTGGGGTCACTTGGGTCAAGCGTGGTTGTGAGCATTCCAGTGACTACATGGGTGGAACAGAGTTGTCACTCGCATTTACCTAGCCAACCAGAGCTGATGGATCAAATGGTTAATGCCAAGATGGATGGTTTGAAAGATACACTTCAAGAGCTACTTCCAACTGACCCTCACTGCAAGTTTTGGCATCGACTGAGATCGCCTTGTCAAATGCAAACAAAGTCGAATTGCCCAAAAGTGAGATAGGTTATTATAGACCTCAAAATCATGATCCCATAGCCTTTTATAGTTTATCGATACCTCTCATGAGGTTCAAGATACAAGCATAAGATGATCGTTGCCTAATCGTGCTTAATGCACCTTGGGGTCACTTGGGTCGAGTGTGGTTGCGAGCGTTCCAGTGACTCTGTGGGTGGAATGGGGTTGTCACTAGTGTTTACAATATCATCAGAGCAAACCACCAACTTATAGTCCACACCATTTTTAGTAATGAAAAAGTTAACCCTTTTACTCTCCCATGCAAACTCAGAAAGCACGTCACTTGAAGACCATAAAACACACAATGCATTATGGTACACTGGGCAGTGTGCAAGAAGCTATGTTTTATAGATTGAGTAAGTAGTCCTTGGGAACATGTCCTTTTCTATAGTGGAAACAATTAGGTTTTCATTCTAAAACAAGAGAAGACCCAAATGGGTAAGCATGCACACTTCTTTTCTTGACCCAATTCCGTTGCAATGACTATTAGTGGTATGTTTGAAATTTGAACTGTGAAACTAATCATGAAACTAATCCTGACTCTAGCATGCATAACCATGAACCATATTTCTTGATTGTTTGAAATGAACTTTCAAAGCATCAAATATTGTTTGAAATGATAAAATAATATCCTTAAAGCATTAGAAACAACAATCAAACATTTAAGAATTCAAACCATGCAAATGACATAAGTAAATGACATGTAAGATCGATTGTTGGCACTATTGGCCACCCATACATGATTTTGGTCATAAGTCCTTATCAAGACTTCTAGGACATTTAAATTTTAAATCAAATTGATTGTTACAAATTGCCATTATAGGCTTCAAAAGATCTCAATTAACCATTAAGGATCCTTTTGTCCTTCTATCTATGATTGGATCCATGGTGACCATAGGTGTCTTCATAGGTGCTCATGAAAAAGTTACAATCCACATACAAAACCAAGTTTATTGACTCAAAATACAATCTAAGAAAGGTGAAATTAATCTATTGAAATTAAGCTTAACGAACTTAGAAAACAATGCACTAAGTTAAATCATTACCTAGTCAAGTGTTCCTGAAGGGTCATCTCTTTGCTTCAGGGTCTCCAATAGTGCTTCATGATCAATGGTACTAATAGTCCAAAGTTATTTTGTCTTTGGTCTTCCACAAGTCTATATTTTCAATCTCCATCTATACATTTTCATCTTCATTCCATTCATTGTCATTCCCCAAATCTACGTTTTCATTCCCCAAGTCTACATTTTCATTCTCCACCTCTACATTTTCATCTTCACTCCATACATTGTTATTCACAAAATTAATTTCCATATTATTTTCAAATTCAACATCCTCTTCACTTGCAACTACATTTACAGGGTCACCTTGATTAATTTTTAACATACCTTCTCTCCTTCTTCAATGATTTTCCCTATCTTTTTCCCTATATGCTTGAATTTCTTCATCTGTCACCTTCCTCTTCCATTTATCCTTTCAACAACTATTGCTTCCCATGGTGAGACCACAAGTTGACAAAAAACAAAAAAAGGGCACCAAATCAATTTTTTTTCCTGCAACCCATGAAAAATGTCTGGAATCCCCTGCTTCGCTGGTCTATGGGGATAGGGAATATTTTGGTCAAAGTTACACCAGTCAATAATCAGGTACCCAATTTTATCGGGTACCTAATATTTCTAAGTACATGAAAAAATGACCAGAGTAAATGAAAAAATTGAACTTTTAAATATAAAAAGAGGTATATAATATATATAATGTATATTATATATACTAATGTATTATATACTAATGTATATAATATATATAATGTATTATATATTAATGTATATAATATATATAATACATATTATATATATAATGTATTCAAAAAAATACCTGGACAGTTGATTTGATGACAGACAATTTCAACCCAAGTCCTCTTGAAAGTATCTAGCACAAGATTTTTCTATAGACTCCTTGTAATTTTGATGGTCTAACTATACTGAATAAGTAGATGTCATCATCTGTTCTAGAAACTAAAAGTGCTATAAAAATTTATGTAAGAATATCTAAGGTACAATGTCCCCATGACCCCTTTTGACACATTTAAAGGGTCAAGTGTGTTTGAAGGGGTCGTAGGACCCCTTAGGACACACTTCAACATTCCAATGTGTCAAAAGGAGTCATGGGGACTTCCTAGGGGTTCTAACATATGATAAGGCATACTAGGACCCCTAGGAAGTCCCCATGACCCCTTTTCACATATTTGAATGCTCAAGTGTGTTTGAAGGGGTCCTAGGACCCCTTAAGACACACATGAACATTCCAATGTGTCCATAGGGTTCATGGGGACTTCCTAGGGGTCCTAACAAGTGATAAGGTGTACTAGGACCCCTAGGAAATCCCCATGACCCCTTTTGACACATTTGAACACTCAAGTGTGTCTAAAGGGGTTGTAGGACCCCTTAAGACACACTTGAGCATTCCAATGTGTCCATAGGGGTCATGGGGACTTCCTAGGGGTCCTAATGCATGATAAGGCATACTAGAACCCATAGGAAGTCCCTATGACCCCTTTTGATAGATTTGAACACCTAAGTATGTCTGAAGGGGTCATAGGACCCCTTAAGACACACTTGAGCATTCCAATTTGTTGATAGGGCTCATGAGGACTTCCTAGGGGTCCTAACACGTGATAAGGCATACTAGGACCCCTAGGAAGTCCCCATGACCCCTTTTGACATAATTGAATGCTCAAGTGTGTATGAAGGGGTTGTAGGACCCCTTAAGACACACTTGAGCATTCTAATGTGTCCATAGGGGTCATGAGGACTTCCTAGGGGTCCTAACGCATGATAAAGAGTACTATGACCCCTAAGAAGTCCCCATGACCCCTTTTGACATAGATGAATGCTCAAGTGTGTACGAAGGGGTCTTAGGAAACCTTAAGACACACTTGAGCATTCCAATGTGTCCATAGGGGTCATGAGGACTTCCTAGGGGTCCTAATACGTGATAAGGAGTACTAGGACCCGTAGGAAGTCCCCATGACCCCTTTTGACATATTTGAATGCTCAAGTGTGTCTGAAGGGGTCAAAGGACCCCTTAAGACACACTTGAGAATTCCAATATGTCCATAGGGGTCATGAGGACTTCCTAGGGGTCCTAACACGTGATAAGGCGTATTAGGACCCCTAAGAAGTCCCCATGACCTCTTTTGACACATTGGAATGTTCAAGTGTGTCTTAAGGGGTCCTAACGCATGATAAGGCATACTAGGACCCCTAGGAAGTCCCCATGACCCCTTTTGACCTAATTGAATGCTCAAGTGTGTACAAAGGGGTCGTAGGACCCCTTAAGACACACTTGAGCATTCCAATGTGTCCATAAGGGTCATGAGGACTTCCTAGGGGTCCTAATGCATGATAAAGAGTAGTATGACCCCTAGGAAGTCCCCATGACCCCTTTTGACATAGATGAATTCTCAAGTGTGTACGAAGGGGTCTTAGGACACCTTAAGACACACTTGAGCATTCCAATGTGTCCATAGGGGTCATGGGGACTTCCTAGGGGTCCTAATGCATGATAAGGTGTACTAAGACCCCTAGGAAGTCCCCATCATCCCTTTTGACACATTTGATTGCTCAAGTGTGTCCGAAGGGGTCGTAGGACCCCTTAAGACACACTTGAGCATTCAAATGTGTCCATAGGGGTCATGAGGACTTCCTAGGGGTCCTAAAGGGTGATAAGGAATACTAGGACCCCTAGGAAGTCCCCATGACCCCTTTTGACACATTTGAATGCTCAAGTGTGTCCGAAGGCATCATAGGACCCCTTAAGACACACTTGAGCATTACAATATGTCCATAGGGGTCATGGGGACTTCCTAGGACCCCTAGGAAGTCCCCATCATCCCTTTTGATACATTTGAATGCCCAAGTGTTTCTAAAGGGGTCGTAGGACCCCTTAAGACATGCTTGAACATTCCAATGTGTCCATAGGGGTCATGTGGACTTCCTAGGGGTCCTAACACATGATAAGGCATACTAGGACCCCTAGGAAGTCCCCATGACCCCTTTTGACACATTTGAATTATCAAGTGTATTCAAAGGGATCGTAGGACCCCTTAAGACACACTTGAGCATTCCAATGTGTCCATAGGGGTCATGAGGACTTCCTAGGGGTGCTAACATGTGATAAGACACACTAGGACCCCTAGGAAGTCCCCATGACCCATTTTGACACATTTGAATGCTCAAGTGTGTGTGAAGGGGTTGTAGGACCTCTTAAGACACACTTGAGTATTCCAATATGTTCATAGGGGTCATGGGGACTTTCTAGGGGTCCTAACACATGATAAGGTGTACTAGGACCCCTAGGAAGTCCCGATGACCCCTTTTGACACATTTGAATGCTTAAGTGTGTCCAAAGGGGTCATAGGACCCCTTAAGACACACTTGAGCATTCCAATGTGTCCATAGGGGTCATGGGGACTTCCTAGGGGTCCTAACGCATGATAAGGCATACTAGAACCCCTAGGAAGTCCCTATGACCCCTTTTGACACATTTGAATGCTCAAGTGTGTCCGAAGGGGTCATAGGACCCCTTAAGACACACTTGAACATTCCAATGTGTCCATAGGGGTCATGAGGACTTCCTAAGGGTCCTAACATGTGATAAGAAATACTAGGACCCCTAGGAAGTCGCCATGACCCCTTTTGACACATTTTAATGCTCAAGTGTGTCTGAAGGGGTCATAGGGACTCATTCTCATGCTCAGAATCAAATTATTTTCATGCATTCCATGACATTTAATACAAAGATTAGCCGATTGTATTTAAATACCTAAAAGAAATAAAAAATAAAATTTAGGCCAAAAATACATATCACATTTTTGTATGTAGTACCTTCAACTTCAACAATCCAGTCAGCTTCCTCTAATAAGGCACTAAGAACTTAGTGAATGACTTCTTGCTATAAATATGAGATGTTAGTGAATGACTTCTTGCTAATACTACTCTTCCACCAGATCCAGATTTCAACCCTTTTGTGGATCTACAGGCTCAATTGCGAGCCCATAGGATTGGCAAGAGAAAACTATGATTGTATATCAACTGATTACAAAATGTTTAGTTGAGGAGAAAATATTGCAATGATCAAGAAGAAAATTGGCTATGGAAAATCTAGTTATGAATTATGTTAAGAATGAAACTATTAAGGAATTGCCTGATATATTACTCAATGGTGCAAGGAATATTCTTGATGAACATGGTATTGCAACTACATCTATTCAATATACAGAGCAAGATATAGAAAATCTTCTTAATAGAGAGATTAATGTGAGAGAAAAGGACATTTCAGAAGAAAATGGTTATCTTGGTGCCATCCAAGGTATGCCAATTACTTAGGACAAAGAGACAAAGCCCATAGTTAATGAGAAAGAGTGGGAAGAGCTTCTTGGACCCATGATAGAAGCTACAGATAAGGAGGAAGAGCTAGGAAGGGGAAAGTGGCAAAGGAAAGAAGTAAGATATGTGTGTGAGCCTATGTTAGATGATTATGATGAGTACTCACCATCTACTAGTAGCTCAAGTAGTGACAGAAGCTCTTCAGTGTACATGTACACTAACACAAAAAATTTAAATAGAGAAGTAACAAGTGCTATGGAATTATCCACAAAGCAATGTGAAATGAAGCCTCAAATTGGTTCATTAGCAGGCAAAGAATTTTGTGATGCACTTAATTCTAGCACCACAAATATTTCTATTAGAAATTCCTATTTGTCAATGGCCTTGCATTTACGGGACTTGAAAAACTAGGTTACTCATGGTGGGCATTATCCCTCAAATGTAAGTTCATTGCCATCTTTGGCAAGGAAGTCTCACTCCTCATTTTACAACAAAGGGCAACCATCTATGGTCCAAGGTTTTAATTCAACTAGCAAGTGGAGAGCTTCTCAAGGTACTGATCTCTTTTGTAGAGAAGTTCCTGATTCATCTCAAGGTTCTCATTTAGGTGACCAACTCCTTGGAGGTCCACAAATAGACCCATTGATTTCCCAAATTGGTAAAAGGGTAGATGCAATTTTTTAAAGAGTATCCCAATTGAAGAGAAATGGAAATTCCAGTGAGCATAAAGTTATTGCAGATCCAATGGGTGTATCTCTTCCATTGACAAATATAACTATTCCAGAGACTTGAGTTTAAATGGAGACTGTTTGTTCCCAAACATGCCCCAGTCAAGCAAATAAACTAGATGTTGCTTGAGTAAAGAAGACATTGGTTTATTAAAGCATCTGCATTATCCCACTTTCTATCAGTTACTACTTTTTGAGCAGCTTGCCAACTACTTCTATGTGAGATTTCTATAATATATAATGTCCTCATGCAAGTACATGCCATTTTTTGTAAACATTTTCTATTCTAAAGGGTTAGTGAGAAATATAAAAAAAAGGTTCTTGCATGTATTATTTAGACACATATCAATTAGGAAATAATTTTTCTCCCATTACATGGCAGAAATGCCTAGATTCACTTTGTTGGTATCAATAGGTAGCAAGATGAGGGAAGAAATATTTGTGAAGAGGAAGTACAAATGTAACTATCCAAAACCATTTGGAGAGTAATATTCTTCTCCAGATTGTAATAAGAAACTCAAAATGCATAAGACAACAAATAGCTGGGGCATTTATTTCCTATGACCTATGTCAATTTCAATTCAATTCCTATTGATGATATTCTCAATGTGTAAAAATAAACTAATGTGCTATTTTAAAATGGCGTTCACTAAAATTTATGAACATATGTCAAATATCCATTTTTTCTAGAATTTGAAATATAACCAGTGGTAATATAATCAAGTTTGTGAATTTCACATCCAATCATTGGATGTTAATCAAAAGCACAACATAGTAATATTTTTGAACCGATAAACAATCTTAGTCTTACTTCAAACCTACTCCCGTGTATGTGGGTTCTTGGAGGTATCTACTGAACAATGTGTGGATCTGTAATGTCCCTATCCAGGACCTTACTCACTTTGCTTAAAACTCCTAATTAGAATTTGGATTTCTAATGCTTGTTGTGATATTATTTAAGTTTTCCTTGCTCCTTACTAATTAATATTGTAATGAATTGGTTATCCTTCCCTCTCTCTCTCTCTCTCTCTCTCTCTCTCTCTCTCTCTCTCTCTCTCTCTCTCTCTCTCTCTCTCTCTCCTTCCCCTTATCTCTCTCTCCTACTCTGTCCCCTTCCCCTTCTCTCTCTCTCTCTCTCTCTCTCTCTCTCTCTCTCTCTCTCTCTCTCTCTCTCTCTCTCTCTCTCTCTCTCTCTCTCTCTCTCTCTCTCTCTCTCTCTCTCTCTCTCTCCCCATCCCCTTCTCCTTCTCTCTCTCCCCATCCCCTTCTCTCTCTCTCTCTCTCTCTCTCTCTCTCTCTCTCTCTCTCTCTCTCTTCTCTCTCTCTCTCTTCCTCAATGGCTGCCCATGAATTTTTTAAATGGATGATTGATTTCCTTTGCTTCTTTCAATGGCCATCCATATTTTTTTGCAATCTTCCAACCTTTGGTACATAGTTGTAAAATACATATTAATATATTATACATATAAAATAATATATAATATATGATATATAATGTAACATTTAATATTAATATATATTAAATAATATTTAATGTAAAATGTATATTATATAATATTTAATATATATAATATATAATCTAAAATAGTTTTTGATATATAATATATCATATGAAGGACGGAGAAAGGGGAGGGAGAAAGGGGAGGGAAAAGTGAAAAATTAAAATTATGCTAGCATTTTCAGGTACCCGATTTGGCTTGGTATTGCTTTGCGCACCAAACCTACATGGTCAGCTATTGAGATGTCTCAAAAACATGTTTTTCCCCTATTTCTTTGAGTTCTAGACTTCGACCATGTAACTGACAACTTTTTTTTCACCCGAATTTCATGAAATGAAAATGGTATCTTAAGGAGATCATTAGCTTTCTATCGATATAATTTTTGTCAAATTTTGAATTCGGTAAGTAATTATTAGTTATTTTCTAATTGAGTTACCTCTAAAGTGCTGATTTATATACTGATTGAAAAATGACTATAATTTTTAGGCAGTATAACATTTTTGAAATCCGAAAAATGCGTCACATTCTATGCTTTGCCTACTATAAGGAAATTTTTTTTTTTTGAATTTTGTAAAGTTTTGAATGAGTTAAGGTGGTCAGACACGAGAGTTTTTTTATTCTGAAAATGTTGTAGTAGAAAAGTCATAATTAATTATTTTTAGAATAAAATTACAAAAAAATATGCATCACATTCGGGCATGAGTCTACTACTTATATATAAAATCTTATAATAAAATATCATCATTTGATTATGATTAAGGTGGTTAGACATACACCTACTTCTTATTTTTTTCCAGCAATTTTTGTATTGTTGCATTGAAATCTATACTTTTCGCCAATCATACTAACTTTTTTTCAAAAAAGGCCTAGTAGTTTAGATACTACATTCAATTTTCTATAGATTCTATTCTTACAGCTTTTTGATATTAGGTTGATAGCTAGTTGAAATTTTCACGTCAAGTTGACTAACCTTGATTTGCTAATTTTTCATTGCCACTTAAGGGTGTAGTTTGGCTCCTCATGATCTTGCACATACCCGCATATGCTATTTTACTGAATCTTAATATGCTTTCTTCATTTATATTGTTACAAATGATTCCTATTGTGATGATTATTACCTACAAGTTGGAAAGTTCCTTATTTTTCAAAGATAAAAGATAGTTGCTTTATAAGAAAATTAGAGCCTTTGATTTGGTTGTCTTTTAGGATGGAGATTTTTGTAGGATAGATGCAAATGATTAAGAACCTTTCAACTAAATAGTTTGTACATGTAAGACATGATTTTTGCAAAATCTATAAATGTAATACTAAAGTTACATATCCATGATAACAACATCTATCAATAATTCTAAAATAAATCATCCAAAGCATCTTATAAAAACCATTCATACTTGGCTAAAAAAATAGAAATGTCTTGTATTTTAATTAGAAAGTAAATTTGGTATGTATCTGAGGAAAATAAAAGAACTAATTGAGATATGTAACATCTACAACCACCCCTAAGAAATGATACTTTATAGATATATCTTTTGTTTTTGAATGCAACATAGGGTTATTTGAAATATTGATAGAACTTGAATTGTCAATAAATAACAATAGGCTCACTAAAATTGATTTTGATGTCTTCCAACATTTTCTTCATCCAAACTACTTGATTAATTTAAAGCAACAACAACATACTCAGCTTTAGCAGTAGATTGAGCTATACAAGTTTGTTTCTTATTGGACCAAGAGATTAACTTATTCCCCAAGAAGAATGCTCCTCTTGTAGTAGTTTTCCTATCATCAAAATTACATGTCCAATCTGCATCAATATAAGCACACAATGTAAGATCATCACCCTTAGGATACCATAGGCTATAGTCCACTGTCCCTTTCAAGTATCTAAAAATCATCTTAATAGAAGAAACATATGATTCCTTCGGTTCTACTTGAAATCTTGCAACAATGCAAATGACATTCATTATATCTTGTATAGTTTGAGTCAAGATAGAAACCTGTTGATCATTGATATGTACCTTTTCTGATTAGCTAGAGGGGAATCTTCATTTTTTGTTAATTTGAAACCAATAACCATAGGGGTTATAATAGGTTTAGAATCAACTATTCCAAATCTTTTTAACAACTCCTTCACATACTTAGACTCTGATATGAAAATCCCTTTTTTTGATTGAGTAATTTGAAGACCAAGAAATATTTTCACCTCACCTAGCATTAACATATATCAAATTTCTTTTGCATCTCATCAACAAAATCTTTACTCAACTTGTCATTTCTACCAATAATGATATAATCCATAAATACTTCAACAATCAAGATATTGTCGTGATCAATTTTGAAATACAAATTATTGTCAATAGATAATTTTCTATCAAAACCAAATTTCATCAATATTTATCTAACCTTGCATACTAGGCTCTTGGTGCTTATTTCAATCCATACAATACTTTCGTGAATCAACAAACCATGTCACCTTGATTAGTCAAAGGAAAACTATCAAGTTGTTAAATGTAGACTTCCTCTTCCAACTGTCCATTCAAGAATGCAAAATTAACATCCATCTAATATACCTTGAAATCTCTATAAGTAGAATATGTAAGAAACATTCTAACAACTTCAATTCTAGCATCAAGAGAAAAAGTCTCTTCAAATTCAATACCTTCCATCTATGAATATCCTTTGTAATTCTACCCGACTTTGTTCCTTACCACTTCACCATCTTCATTTAGTTTTTTTCTAATTTTTTTTTCCAATCACATCCTTTTCCTTCAGTTTGGTAACTAAGATCCATGGTTTATTCTTTTCAATATGTTCCAAATCTTCTTTCATTTCCTTAACCTAATTTTCATCTTTGCAAGCTTGATCAACATCTTTAGGTTCAACTTTAGAAATCAAACAAAATTCATTCCTAATTCTAGCATGGTTTCCTCTAATCAAGATGTCCTGACTTCTATCACCAATAATATGATTTTCTAAATAGTTCATCCTTACATACCTTGGAGTCCTCAAATTTTGTTTTGTAGAAGACTCTTGACTTTTTACTTCTTCCTCATTTAAAATTTTTCCATCTTGTTCTACCGATCCATTCTGATTTTGATTATGATTATGTACTTGTATAATCTAATTTTCTTCATCATCATTTGATTCATAACTGCATGAATTGATCTATTTCTGATAATTCTCATCAACTTTCACATTAGCACTTTCAACTATCTTTCTCAATTGATTATTAAAAAAATTATAAGCTTTTCTCTTTGTAGAATAACCAAGAAAGATACTTTCATCACAACTAGGATCAAAATTTTCTAAATCTTCATCTCTCTTGATATAGCATTTTCTTCAAAAAATTCTAAAAATAATTCATTGTGGGAACATGACCATACCAAGCTTCATAAGGAGTCTTACCAGTTTCATTTTATTTGGACTTGGTTCAATGTGTAGACTGCAGTACTCATGACTTCTCTCTAGTACATTTGAGGTAAATTTCCTTCCATCATCATAGTCCTTGCAGTGTCAAGAATAAATATATTCCTTTTCTCTATAATTCCATTTTATTGTGGATTCAGGGAGCTAGCATTTGTTTTCTTATTCCATTCTCTTTGCAATATGCATTAAATTCTCCTCAAGTAAATTCTCTCCTTTGTTTGATCTCAAACATTTCATCTTCTTTCCTGTCTCAGTCTCAACCATAGATCTAAAGATCTTAAATTTTTCAAAAGCTTCATATTTTTCCTTCAAAAATATAACCCACTTCATCCTAGATTAACATCAATGAATAGTATGAAATATTTGTCACCATAATAACTCCTACATCTAGTAGGAGCACACAAATCTATATGCACAAAATCTAACAATCCATTTGAAAAATATGTATTTCTTTTAAAAGTAGTTCTTGTTAGATTCTCCAAGTAACATTCCTTGTACATCATGTTGGAGATTTGCTAGCAAGTCAGATTGTTGACTATATGTTTGTCATTGATGAAAAAATATAGTAAGCAGTGTGCATGGAAGCCAAATGGAGAGAGCATTGAGTATATGTTTCCTAGATATGTTATTAGCATAATATCATAGACGCAAAGGTTGATTATGAGTGAAGACAATAATACAGTTGTTTGTATTAGTGAGTGTTCTTGACAGGTCCTAGGAAGAGTTCTATATGTGATTTCTAGTATGGTTATGGTGGAGCCTTGCAAATTTATATTTATGTTGAAGACATATATATGATGCTATGTTCATGAGCACAGAGTTGGATGTGTAGTATAGGTTAAGTTATGAAGTCTCTAGTTGACAGTTACAGTTTCATGAGTTTATCAGACATAGTCGACAGTGTTTATTTTGTCGTAGTAGTTGCACCTATCATTTGGATATGCATGTTTGGATTTATGATTGGAAAAGAGTTAAGAATGTTTGGTTAAGAGTGAATGACATAATTCAGTATGAGAATAAATTTTGAGTTAATTTGGTGGAGCCGGCTGTGTGAAGTGACGTGTCTACTCATGTTGAGTTGGGCGGTCCCATTTTATGTTGTGTGTTTAGTAGAGCTGAGTGAGATGTTATTGGAGAGTTATATTGTTTCTCTAATATCATTTCAAGGAATTTCTAATAGGCCAACTTGATTATATCATTTGGAGAAAGTTATTTATAGGCAGTCATTTTGTGATTGCTAAGTATGGCACATAGTTGAAATACAAGAGCAAAGTAGAAGGTGTGAAGTATTGAGCCATTAGTAGAAGGTCTATGTGACTAAGAAGGAAGTGTATGCTATTCATTGGAACTAATCAAGATAGTAGGTCTACCTTGAAGTTCACCAAAGATCCAGATATAGTGTGTATCTATTAAAAATAAGGTTGCAACCTTAACCCCTTTAAGCAATGTGCTCCCAGACAATGTATCATCACCCCTAATAGGGTTAATTTTAAAAGACTCCTAATAGGGTCTAACCCTTGACCAAATCACTGTACTTAATGCATTGTAAAGATCAATGTTAGAATAACTAAGACAGGGGTGAATCAGTTATCCACAGTCCCAAATTACAAAATGTATCACATAAAACAAATTCAGCTAATTCTGTAGCTCAGTAAATAAGAAATACTAAACTATCTGTATCTTTACCAATTACCAGTTAATTACTCATAATGATTACCGACCAAATCAAATATGCCACATGTAAAGTATGATAACCAAGCAATCACCACATAAACACATAACACAAATATTTAACGTGGAAACCCTGTAAAGGGAAAAACCGCCTGGGACTGGTAACCCAAAATATTTTCACTCTTCTAAAGTGAGCTCAGTGAAGAGACAACCCTATTAAAAGTTACAAAACACACTGTAAGGTGTGACCTTGTTAGAGGATTTAACACTAACAGTTATCATCCAACCAACATTCACTATGGGGTTGGCATGATAAAAATGTACATTCTATGAATGACATATAAGACTTTCAAGTCCACTCAGTTAAGAGATTTTATCTATTTACAATGGTCAAACTGAAATAGTAGTTGATCTGATTACAATACAACTTGATTTGTAGAAGTTTAGATCTATTCTAAGTCCATAAAATCCTCTGATCAATATTTCAATTCAGTTCTTCAATACTCAATAACTTACTATCCCTCAGCAAAAACTCTGTGACACTTGGTTAACTCTATAGTTTGGTTCTCTTTTAACTAGTCTGATTAGGCATGCATGAAGTTGTGTTCACGTGATATCTCTTCAATCTCTTTCTTCTAGCATCCTTTAGAAAATGAAATCAATGTCTCTTAAAAAGACAAGGAAACCATTTTCTTTTCATCCATCAGATTTTGCCGCTTAATCTCCTTCATTGATTTTTCTCATTAAACCTTCCTCGATAGATGTGTTTCAATTCCATCCTTTAGATCTTCTTCAAATTTTGTTAGTCATTGATCTTGTAACAAAATTTATCTCTAACCTTGAAATCATACACTTTCTAACTCATCAATTTCTATCGGCTAAACTATACTTTTAATTCCTTCATCCATACTCGGTTGATGAACAAATGTGTCAGTGAATACAAGCTTGGTCAATACTTTCACTTGGTATACACTACACTGGCTCGGTGTATACTAAAGTGCTTCATTTACCGACCATACTACTTTGTTAAGTTATGCTTCCAACTTCATAACAGATTAATGTAACACAATCAAGTCAACAATATGAAGTCATAGACTCATCAATAAGTTACCAAGAGTATTCCTTATCCTCATCTATCATATCCATCTGCCTCCATGTAGATATCTCAGTTCTTCATCTTTTCTTTTCTCTTTTATAGATGTTTAGATATTTTCAACTAACATGATAAGTACCATCAAAACTAATTGACATCAATGACAACATAATGACTGATTTAATTATCTTACATATCCATTCAGTACTTGGTGATCTCTAATCACTGATCTTCAAGTCATTCAAGTATTTAATCAGTTTTAGTTCATCAATCAAATCCTAATAGTGTTGTAAGATCTTCTAATAAGGATCATAATACTCTAATGTAGTTTATCATGGGTGCTAATTCCCACCAAGGTTTTTACCTATTTGGGTTTTCCCATAACCAAAATTGTGGTGTTGTGTTATTAGGTATTTATTGTGTTTATGCTTATTGTTCTTCTATACTTAATTGGATAAAGAATTTAATCTTGTAGATAACTGATTCACCCCCCTCCCTCCTCTCAATTATCTCTTGGGACTATTCCTAATAGTTGGTATCAAATCCAAGTGCCTCAGAGAGAAATTTTAGTAGCTTGAGGTTGATCAAATGGAATTCTTTAGAAAAGAAAGTCCTAAGTTTGATGGAGAGAACTATCTAGACTGGAAGAACAAGATGATGACACATTTGCAGTGCATTACCTTTGAGATTTTTGAAGTAGCTACCAAAGAAGTTCAGATTCCCTCTCTAGCAGATCTTGCAAAGGAAGATGCAACTCTTAAGAAAAAGGAGATGTTCACTCAAAATGCTATTGCCAAAGAAGCCCTTATCAACGCCTTGTTTGATAGTGAATTTTCAGAGATCAAGAAATTTGATAAAGCCTACAAGATATGGAAGTATCTAGAACACATGTTTGAAGGAGACATCCAAGCCAAGAATGCATGTAGAAAGACATGGAAGAAAAAGTACAATACATTGGAGATGCTACCTAAAGAGAACATTAGAGCCTATAATCAAAGGATTAAAGAAGCAGTTGCAAGAATTGGAAACAATGGTAGAGAAATTTTAGAAGAATACATAATGGATAAGTTGATGACTACCTTGACACCATAATATTAGAGCAAGATAAACATCCTTGATGAGACTATGTCACATCAATTTTGACAACATAGTGAAGATAAGCAATATAAAGGTAGTAAGAGACCTTCCTAGCATGGAAAAACTAGTGGATACAATATGCAGGGAATGTGTGATGGGAAATCATGTGAGGAATTCATTCAGAAGCAAGCATAATTTGGTAGAGAACAAGTTGGATCTGATACATATAGACCTATGAGGACCAACTCAAACAAGATCATACTATGGTGAAAGGTACTTTATTTTGTTTGTTGATGACTATTCTAGAATGATGTGGGTTGTGTTCTTGAAAGATAAATCAGAAGCATTTGAGAAATTTAAAATATTCAAAGCTAAGGTTGAAAATGAGTCTGGATTAAAGATAAAATGTCTGAGATCAAATAGAGGAGAATTCACCTCTTACAGATTTTATGACTACTGCAAATAACATGGGATAAAGAGAGAGCTAAGTGCTCCTAGAACCCCCCAGTAGAATGGAATTCTAGAAAGAAGGAATAGGATCATACTTGACACAGTGCACACCATCATGATTGAAGGAAAGGTTGCACACACCTATTGGAGAGATGTGGTCAATACTGAAATCTACACTATCAATAGAATTCAATTAAGGCCAGGCACGAACAAGACACCCTATGAGATATGGTTTGGGAATGTACCTATAGTCAAATACTTTATAATCTTTGGAAGCGAGTGCTACATCAAGAGGGATGAAGCTATTGGCAAGTTTGATGCAAGAACTATGAAGGTATTTGTTTTGGTTACTCTACTAAAAGAAAATCTTATGGATGTTTTAATTTAAGATTGAAGAAGATCATTGAAAGTGCTCATGTTAAGATTGATGAGAATTTTATGATTCAAGAAATATATCATGACTATGCACCTATGATTGAAGAAGAACCTAGACCTACCACTAGAGAAACAGTTGTTGATGAAATGTTTGACATCATTGATGTATTATTCAATGACCTTGAAACTAGTGAAGAAGAATCACAGAAGTTAGATGAGAGAGCCACACCTAATGTTCCAAAATTCACATCTAGATATCATTCAAAGGAAGACATCATTGGAGATCAGAACAGAAAAGTCATGACAAGATCAAAATCAAAGAGTTCCACAACTAATGAAGAGGTATGTTTACTTTCACATATTGAACCTTTAAGTGTTGAAGATGCATGTAATGATCCAAATTTGCATGAAGCAATCAAAGAAGAACTAGATCAAATAATTAAGAATGATACATGGGAATTGGTCCCTAGCCCTAGTGATAAAAATGTGATTGGAACCAAGTGGATATTCATAAATAAGATGAATGAAGATGGAACAGTAGTAAGAAACAAATAAAGACTAGTATGTAAAGGATATGTGCAAAGAGAAGGAATTGATTATTGAGATACATTTTCCCCTACAAGTAGATTGGAAGCCATAAAGTTTTTTCTAGCCTATGCTACATTCAAAAACTTTAAGGTATATCAAATGGATGTCAAGTCAACATTCTTGAATGGAGAGTTGAAGGAAGAAGTTTACATAGAGCAGCCTGAAGGATTTACCTTATCAGATAGACCTGATATGGTATGTAAACTAAATAAAGCCCTCTATGGACTTATGCAAGCCCCTAGAGCATGGTATGAAAGACTTGATGGATACTTAACAAACATTGGGTTCAAGAAAGGAGCAGCAAATTGTAACTTATGCATAAGAGAGACACCTGATGGATTATTGTTAGTCGCTATATTTGTTGATGACATTATTTTTGGTGGTAATGACAAGCTTAGTGTAGGATTTTCTAAATGCATAATGAATTTGAAATGAGCATGATTGGACCTATCAAACACTTTTTGGGAATGAATGTGCAAAAGACAGACAAAGGTATATTCATTAATTAGTCTAAGTATGTGAAAGAGATATTGAAGAAGTTTAAAATGGATGATTGAAAGATAGTAAGTACCCCTATGATAACAGGATGAAAGATTTCAAAATAATATGATTCAGCAACAGTAGACATGACCTTGTATAAGTCTATGATTGGCAAACTCGCATATCTTACTCAACCTAGACCAGATATTTCCAATGCAGTTGGTATTGTTGGAAGATTTGTAGTAGATCCTAAACAAAGTCATCTTATGGCAGTAAAAAGGATATTTAGACACTTGAGACTAACTATAGACTATGGTTTATGGTATCCTAATTCAAAGAATGTAGACATGTGTATATAGATGTAGATTGGTGATGAAGGGTGCTCCCCTTAATACCACAAACGCATAACAGAAATAGAGAAACAACAACAATATGCAAGAATAGAAAATTGGCTTCTTATTATCTCCACAAATGTGGAATTACAAACTTTCAAAATTACAATATGCAAAGCCCCATGGGCATTCCCTTACAATATTCTGTAGGACAAAGCCTCGAATTATTGCCCAGATCTACTACCCAGAACTATTCTGAACTGCCTAAGACAATAATACAGCCTTCCTTATATAGGCAATTTTTCCACCGCCTGGGAAGGTTCCATAATTTTAGCCAATAAGGCCGACCAAACTTAGAATTATTTTATTTTACATTTTATTACATCATAGTCGGCTCAAGATAACCTTTGAAACCCGAACAGAAATTTTGAAGAAAATTATTTTCTGCCATTTCAGGTGACCCAACTTCTGAAGACCATAAGTCATCACCAGTTGACCCGATCGACTATTATAACCCCATTTCGGAAATGCCACGAAGTGCTCTACAGGCTTGACCTGCACAAGTGCCCATCACCCAAATTTTTGACCTCATCTGGGGCCTCTAAAGCCTTCAAAACTAAGTTCAAAGTTTCTGTACCCTGCTGCCAATACCAAAAATCTTCAATATCTTCCCATGTACACTTGACCTGGCAATGAAACTTTACTGGTAGACTTATATGACCAAAATGAACCTCCAAGAAAGAAATCAGATCATTCTGAGCACATACGAAAATTACCAAAAATAGTAACTTTCCACAAATAGTAGCTCTGCACAAGATAGCCCTTAGTGAATTCAAAAATAGAAATATTTTTGGGCGATGCAAGATTGCTCTTACACCCACGATGCTCCTGCATCAGACACCTGGGGTAATTTGAGAAGTGACCCTGTCACGACTCAGGTGTGTAGAGGAAAACCAAGACGGTTAACCTCCTCCTTTGTTAGCCATGATGAATCTTCAATAGGTCATCCTTTCCATTTGACCAAATACTCTTCATATGTCCTGTTCCTTGTGCTTCTACCAACACGACTGTCCAGTATGTCTTCAATCTCCTTGATATCTAAACTGGTTGCTGGAATACTCCACTGTGCTGCTACAACCTCATCTTTAACACCTCCTTCATGATACTCTGTCAAATCTGAAATGTTAAACACTGGTGAAATATTCAGCTCAGTAGGCAATTCTACCTCATATGCATTTCCTGAATCATGTTTCTTCAGTATCTTACATGGCCCAAACTTCTTCATTTGCAGCTTGTTATATGTACCAACCAGAAATCGCTCCTTCCGCAAATGAACCATGACTTCATCACCAACCTAAAATTCCTTATACCTCTTTTTCTCATCTGCCTTAGCCTTATATTATGCGTTCATCTTGGTAATATGCTTCCTCACCTCCCCATGGATGTTCTTCAAGTGTTCTGCAAAATCCTCAGCTTCAGCACTACTTATTTCTCCTTTATCTATCTTCCTTAATTCAGATGCATTTCTTGGACTACTTCCATATACAATCTGGAATGGTGATTTACCAGTGCTCCTATTGACAGAATTATTGTATGCAAATTCTTCCTATGGTAAAATCAAATCCCATCCTGTTGGCTTATCTCCAACCAAACATCTCAGCAAATTTCTCAAACTCCTATTCACCACCTCTGTCTGTCCATCAGTCTGTGGATGATGTGATGAACTGAACTTCAAATCTATCTTTAACTTCTTCCACAATGTACGCCAGAAATATCCAACAAACTTAGTGTCCCGATCTGAAACTATGGTCTTTGGCAAACCATGAAGTCTCACTACTTCTCTAAAAAACAATTCTGCTATATGAACAGCATCATTAGTCTTCTTGCAGGGAATGAAATGTGCCATCTTCGAGAATCTGTCAACTACCACAAAAATTGAATCATGTCCTCGCTGAGTCCTCGGTAAACCAAGAACAAAGTCCATACTGATATCCTCCCAAGGCTTCTCTGGTATAGGTAATGGCTGATACAACCCTGTATTCTACTTCACTCCTTTCGCCATCTGACATACTCTGCAACTCTGTACAAACTTCTTCACATCTTGCTGCAATTGTGGCCAATAATAATTCTCACTAACCAAACCAAGGGTTTTATCATGACCAAAATGTCCGGCCAATCCTCCGCTATGCTTCTCTTTGATGAGATTCTCCCTCATAGAACTTCATGGAATGCACAACTAACTCCCTCTGAATAGCATAGCATCTTGGATGATAAAATCTAGCTATTTCGTCCTGTCTAGAGTAACAGGTTCTGTACAAGCTTTCCAAGCTTCACCAAAATCAGGATCCTCTGGATACAAATTCTTGAGTTCCTTGAACCCAATCACTTCAATCTGCATTTCTGTTAGCAATAGTTGCCTTCTGCTAAGAGCATCTACAACCCTATTAGACTTTCCACTCCTGTGTTTCAAAACAAATGTATAACTCTGCAAAAACTCAACCCATTTCAAATGTCTTTGATTCAATTTTCCTTGACTATTCAAATATTGCAAAGCTTGATGATCAGTATACAAAACAAACTCCTTAGGAAGCAGATAGTGCCTCCACTTTTTCAATACCTGAACTATAGCATAAAATTCCTGATCATAAACAAAATATTTTCTCTTGGCATCATTTAATTTCTCACTAAAATAAGCAACAAGTTTACCTTCTTGGCTCATAACAGCTCCTATTGCAGTACCACTAGCATAACAATCTACTTGAAACACCTTATTAAAATCTAGAAGTGCTAAAACTGGTTGTTCTGTAACTTTTTGTTTCAATAATTGAAAACTCTTTTCTACCCCATTAGTCCACTTAAACTCTTTTCTATCCCCTCTCATTGTTTCAGTCAAGGGTCCACAAATACTGCTAAAATTTTTGATAAACTTTCTGTAAAAGCTAGCTAGACTATGAAAAGATCTTACCTCGGTAGCACTCCTTGGAGTAGGCCATTCAAGGATAGCCTATACCTTCTCTGGGTCCATTTTTAGACCTTCTACTGAAACTACAAATCCCAAATACACTAACTCTTTCTTCACAAAACTGCACTTCTTCAAATTAATCAACAATTTCTTTTCTCTCAGCTTCTCAAATACCATACGAATATGCATCATATGCTCATCCAATGTCTTACTAAAGATCAAAATATCATCTAGGTAAACGATGACAAACTTACCCAGAAATTCTTTCAGAACCTCATTCATGAGCTGCATGAAAGTGCTCGGTGCATTGGTTAGCCCAAAAGGCATGACTAACCACTCATACAGTCCTTCCTTTGTCTTGAAGGCAGTCTTCCATTCATCTCCCTCCCTGATCTGAATCTGATGATATCCACTTTTCAGATCTATCTTTGAAAAATACACAGCTCCACTCAAACAGTCCATAATATCATCCATTCGTGGCAATGGAAACCTGTACTTGATTATGATCTTGTTTATTGCTCTGGAATCTGTACACATCCTCCACTCTCCATTCTTCTTTGGTGCTAATACCACAAGTACAGCACAGGGACTCAGACTCTCTCGAATCAACCCCTTCTGCAATAACTCATGTACTTGTCTGTTCAACTCTTCACTTTCTGCTAGTGTCATTCTATGTGCTACCTTGTTTGGCAAACTGGCTCCTGGAATCAAATCCATCTGATGACTGATCTTCCTTACCGGTGGTAATCCATCAGGTACATTATCAGATACAATATCCTGAAACTCATTCAACAAATCTGCAACCTCTACAGGTACATCCTCTACTTCTTCTTTACCAACTTTTGGAATTAAAGCAAAACACACATGCTCATGCCTCATACCATCTAGGGATTTTCTTCCATCAACAAATGTTATTCTTGCATTACCACATACCTTTTCTTCAGTCTCCTTCAATGGTTTTAGCTTATGCTGCACTCCATCCTTTGTTAGGGAATAGGTATTCGCACGACCATCATGTACAGCACATCTGTCAAAATGCCATGGTCTACCCAACAACATATGACATGCATCGATAGATATGATATCACACAATACCTCATCTTGGTATCTGCCAATCTTGAACTTCACCAGGCATTGTTCATTGACCATGACCTTGTGGTCATCCTGTACCCAGGCAATCTGATATGGATGTGGGTGTTTCTATCTCTTGAGCTTCAACTTTGTCACCATCTCTTCTGACACCAAATTGTTAGTGCTTCCACTATCAATAATCACATCACAACATTTACCTTCACAATTGCACCTGGTGTGAAACAGGCTCCTCCTTTGCTCAAGTTCATTCTCACCACTCAACAGGACTCTTCTGTTAATCAATGTTTCTCCTCTTTCAGCATCTTCAGAATTTGATGATCTGGCATCTTCATCTGCATGTGCAACTCTGGCCTGGCCTTCATTTCTCCTGTCTATTCTGCCTTGGCGCTAAAGACATTCAAATGCCCTATGACCTTCTTCTCCATAGTGAAAACATGTTCCACGGAAACCACCTCTTCCAGATCCTTGTCCTCTTCCTCTTCCTCTTTGATCTCTATTATTCTGGTCCTGGAAGCGATTGGAATTATTTCCTCGCTGATTCTGACTGCTACTGGCCTCATCCTTCTTTTTCGGATCTTTATTTCGACCACCATATGATCATCCACCAGATAGTCCACCGCGACCTCTTCCATTTTGTCTGCTCTCAAACTTCTTGTTTAGCTTTTCCTCTACTTTTAGGGAAAACTAGTATGCCTCTTCAATACTGTTCATTCGAACCAGATTCAGCTCCTCCTGAATGCTCAGCCTTAACCCATTAAGGTATCAGGCAACTTTCTCCTTATCAGGTTCTGCATGGCCTGTTCTGATGAGAAGTCGATAGAACTCCTCTGTATACTCCTGAACAGATCTTCCTGCTTGCTTCAAACTCTGCATTTTCTTCAGTAGGTCAAGCTCATAATCAACAGGAATGAACTGTCGCTTCAATTTATCCACCATCCGATCCCATCTCGTGATTTTCTCCTTTCCCCTTGTATTTCGCTCCAACTGAATCTCTTGCCACCATATCTTCGCATGACCTTTCAGTCTGGCCTTCGCAAATTTGACCCTATCAGGATCCTCAACATCTTCATACTCAAAATATTCCTCACATTCATTGATCTAGTCGATCAATTCCTCTGGGTTAAGATTTCCAAAAAATGTGGGAACCTCAATCTTAGGTCTTTTCCCAATCTTGGAAATCGCCCAAAAAAGTCTTTCTTCCTCCTGGTTCACAATTTCAACTTCTCCTTCTTGATATTCTTCTTTGGCTTCATCCTAGCTTTCATCTCTGACATTAAGATTCATTCCTCTGTGAATCTCTTCTTGCAATGCTCGCACTTGTCTCTGCAGCTCTCTAACCTCAGGTGTCACAGCACCAGCTCTTCTGCCACGTTCTCTTCGTGGAGGCATTTTCGTGATGCGTGCTGAAACCCTAACCACGGTCCTGGTGCAAACTGCCTCACAGTCGGTGATCTATTTACACACTCAAGAAAACCTGCTCTGATACCACTTGATGAAGGGTGCTCCCCTTAATACCACAAACGCATAACAGAAATAGAGAAACAACAATAATATGCAAGAACAGAAAATTGGCTTCTTATTATCTCCACAAATGTGGAATTACAAACTTTCAGAATTACAATATGCAAAGCCCCATGGGCATTCCCTTACAATATTCTATAGGACAAAGCCTCGAATTATTGCCCAGATCTACTACCCAGAACTATTCTGAACTGCCTAAGACAATAATACAGCCTTCCTTATATAGGCAATTTTTCCACCACCTGGGAAGGTTCCAGAATTTTAGCCAATAAGGCCGACCAAACTTAGAATTATTTTATTTTACATTTTATTACATCATAGTCGGCTCAAGATAACCTTTGAAACCCGAACAGAAATTTTGAAGAAAATTATTTTTCGCCATTTCAGGTGACCCAACTTCCGAAGACCATAAGTCATCACCAGTTGACCTGATCCGCTATTATAACCCCATTTCAGAAACGCCACGAAGTGCTCTACAGGCTTGACCTATGCAAGCACCCGTCACCCAAATTTTTGACCTCATCCGGGGCCTCTAAAGCCTTCAAAATTGAGTTCAAAGTTTCTGTACCCTGCTGCCAATACCGAAAATCTTCAATATCTTCCCATGTACACTTGACTTGGCAATGAAACTTTACTGGCAGACTTATATGACCAAAATGAACCTCCAAGAAAGAAATCAGATCATTCTGAACACATACAAAAATTACCAAAAATAGTAACTTTCCACAAATAGCAGCTCTGCACAAGATAGCCCTTAGTGAATTCAAAAATAGAAATATTTTTGGGCGATGCAAGATTGCTCTTACACCCAGGATGCTCCTGCATCAATTGGGCATTTTGTGTTGATGATAGAAAGAGTACCTCAGGAGGAGCAATGTTTCTTGGAGATAGGTTTGTCACTTGGACAAGTAAGAAGAAAAATTGTATTTCTCAGTCCACAGCAAAAGTAGAGTATGTTCCAGTAGCATTAAATTTGTCTACAATTGTTTGGATCAAGAGGATGATAAAAGATTTTGGTATTTAGATTGATTATCCTATTGCTATTCACTGTGATAACACAAACACTATCAATATGTCAAAGAACCCTGTGATGCATGCAAAGACAAAACATATTGAGATAAAATATCATTTCCTAAGAGAGAAAGTTGCAAAGAAAGAGGTAAAGTTGGACTATGTGAGTACAAAAGATCAGCTAGCTAACATTTTCACAAAGCCTTTACTGAAGGATACTTTTGAGTATCTGAGGGAGAAGCTGGGAGTAATTCCCTTCCCTAAATCTGATTAGAGTTTGCAGAATTGCATCAGTCCTTAGTGACTGATGAATGGTTTTTTGGCAAGTTGGCTATACTGGTGTATATGACTTAATATAGTATTTTCATCATGGCAACAAAGTCATATAGTAGTTTGGAGTTAGTGTACTTGATGAGAAGATCAGAAATTGGCTAAGTGTTGAAGACTAGACAATATACAGAGAACTTGAAGATCAGAGCACCAACACATGTGCATAGGATTGAGTTATGGTATGCACCCTAGGAGTTAATTTGGTAACATCATATACATGCTTAGTCTATGAGCGCATGATGAGATATGAAGGTATGACAAAGTTATAGATAGTTGAAGTTACACAGCCAGTGTGTGCCAAAGAAGAACAGAGTAAGCAGCTGACTGTTGGCATTTTGATTTGTAGTTATATTCTCATGGTGTAAAGGCTATGTGCCTATTGTAATTAGGTTTCTGACATGTAATTATGTTTGTTTGTAAACATGCTTGAGATAATTTAGTTGGAAGTGTTGTATGTAATCAGTTAAAAGGTCAGCCTAGTTATTTATTTTTGTATGCACATATAAATATGAGATGCACCCATTGTAATTAGTACGAGAGTTGTTATAGAGTTGAGATAAGAAGAGTATAAGTGTACGAAGAGTTGATAAGATGTATTAAATCTTTGCAAGAGGTCAAAGAATCAGCGCATCAAAGGAACTGATTAGAAAAGCAATGTCATAGTGACAATTCATCTAGTAGATAAAGTGTTTATCTGAGATTAGAAGGTTGTAGCCTTCACCACTTGAGCAGTGAGCTCTAGGATAAAGAGTCGACACCCCTAATAGGTTTTATTGTAAAAGGCTCCTAACAGGGTCTGACCCTTAACAAGGTCTATTATACTAAACATATTGTAAAGAAACTCCTAACAGTGTTAAGGATCTTCTAACAAGGATCATAAATTACTAGTACAAAATATTAGTGGGTGTCAATTCCCACTAGGTTTTTTACCTATTTGGATTTCCCCATAACCATATTGGTGTTATGTGTTGATTTCATGTTTCATGTTTATGTGGATGTTCATTTCAGCACTTAAGTATTTAAGTTCAATTTGAGATTAAGTAAAAAGATAAAATACAGTGAACATTGATTCACCCCCCTCCCCCCCCTCTTAGTGTTCCCATTCCTAAAAATTGGTTTTAGAGCTCTAGTCCTTAGAAAAGAATTTTAACCACTTGAGGAGATCATGGAAAAAGCATAAATGAAACATCTAAAAAGAAATCTTGAAGCTACTCTTGAAGACCTAGACAGATCTGAAAAAGAAATTGAAGAACTAAAGGAAAAATTTAGTGATGCTCAAATAGTCATCAAAAGGCTAAGAAAGGATTTGAAAGAATGCTCTACCAGTGATTTAGGGATAATGATCAAGAAGATGAATGAAGAAAATTCATCCTTGAAAGAGCAGATTGAAGAATTGGATAACAAGTTGATCAACAACCAAGATGTCTATAATGAAAAGATCAAAGAGAACCTTCAACTGAATGAAGAATTGAGGCAAGCAAACATGAAAATTTTGGAGCTAAGAAACTGCAAAGAAAGCTTATAATTTGAATAAAAAGAGACAAGCAATCACATTGATAAATTACACACCAGTTCTAATTTAATAAAATCTTAGTTGTATGCAAAAAGACTTAAAGGAGATACTAGCTGTATTGGATACAATGAAGCACAAAATTAGATTGACAACATGCGAGCATGAACGAAATCACTAGAAAACACTATAGATGCTAAGGAGACTAGATGTCAAACTAAAGATCATATTGAACCATCCAAGAATGAACACAAGCCAGTAGATCAAACTTTTTATGCATGTAACAAGCTTGGACATATAGCAAGGAACTATACAGAGGTAAGACCTTTCAATGGTTATTGTTATTCATGAAATAAATTTGGTCATAGAGCTATGAAATTTAAAACAAGTCAGAAGAAAAAGACTTGACATAATTAGAGAAATTAGAATCAGTCAAATGTAAGAAGTTCTCAAAATGTTACATGTCAGATATGTAACTATAATGGTCACTCAACAAGACAATGTAAAATGGTGACCCATGTCAATCCACCAAGGAATATAAGGCCTCCAGTCATCTGTCACTCTTGTAACAAGGTTGGACACATCTCAAAGTTTTGTAGATCAAGGATGCAAGGTCAGGAAAGCCCTAAAAAACCTAAAGAACTAGTATTGGATACCGAAGGAGAAGTCAAGTTTGTGAAATCTTTAGAGGATGTGAGCTTGATTTAGTCAGAAGTAAAGAAGGATAATGTTGATTAATATGTATTAGATGCATCCACAGTGGATGCACCCTCTACATCAGGATAAATGGCCCTCAGGGTCATAGGGGGAGCTAATTTATCTCTAAACCCCTGCATGGCTGGTATACTCACCCTTGGAGTATGCACCTTTGGACTTAAGCTTTTGAAGACTAGCAGAACCTATGTGTAAGAGCGTACTAGCTAATTGTTTGCAGAATGAAAGTTAGAAATTTTCAAGTGACACCCTGGATTACATGACAAGCATTAATGGTAGAATTTCTACTTTAAAGCACACAGAAGTTTGTAAACCTCTTATTGCATTTGAATTCAGAGTGATTGGAGAGAAAAAGATCCCTAGCATTTGATTGTGAAGGATTGCAAATTGATTCATCAGTGATTAGCTATACATTTGATCAGTTACAAAAACCATTAAGAAAGTGATTTACAAGTAAGTGATGGCTACTCCTATTGTATTTGATGTTGCAAAGAAGAAAAGATATGTATTTAAGAGGCACCCATTCAAATCCACATTGGATGACCTAGAAGGAGCATTCTCCTACATGCCTATGGATGTTATGCATGTCGAAGACATTAGACAATACATATATTGTAAGAAAGAACTAGTAGGATTGGATAGAATAAGGATGCACATGGAAACAATGATGAAACTTGATAAAACCTTCATGGATGAGTATGCACAGTGGAATAATCATCCTATAGTGGAATATTCTATGGTATATGAGTTCTATGAATCAGAATGGATCAAGATCCTACTTAGAAGGATCTATGATGACCTATTTTGGATAGGTGAAGTGTCATTCAGGATTACAAGTGACCTAATTCATGAGATGGCATGCCTCTCAAGGACAGGTGTCATCCTTCTAACAGGAAAATATGTGAGGAAACTTGTTGAGAAAACTTTCAAGTCAAGAAGTGATAGGTTTGGAATGACTATAGAGCCTATTGAGCAACATGACATCAAATTTATGTCCATGATACTAGGATACAAGTTCCAACACAGTAGCAGGGTGAACAGTGTGTTTGCGGCCACAATTCTTGCAGCAATAAGACTTGTGAGAGAGAATGGAGAGTTCAATTTGTGTGAGATCTTGCATGCACAACTTATAGAAAACATTAAGTCCATCAAGCATGACAAGACCAAGATATTTAGGTTTGGGTCCCTAATCATATATATGTACTTCCATATTGTTGGAAAAGTGTCAGATTTATACCTAGACAAGACTATTCCTAGTATGCCACAGATATCATTCAAGGAATCTAATGAGAGCACACTAAGAGATTACATGACACTAGAATTCAAGTCATTCAGGGCTAAAATGAAAATGAGGTACATAATACCAGAGAGTATTGTTGAGAAATACAAGGATAGCATTTGATTTATGGTAGAAATTGATGTAACTTGTATGGAAGTAGTTGAGCCAAGAAAAAAGTGGATCCATCCACTTGGATATGAGGTTGATGAACAAGTCCTAGAATCATATGCACAAGTATTGCTATCAGCCCCTAAGGATCCTAATGAGCCTAGATGGGGAACCTATGAAGAGAAAACTAGAGAAGTTGATGTTGTTCTAAATAGCACAACACCAAAAAGAAAAGTTTCCAAGGTTACTTCAGAGATCTTGAGAATCCATGGAGTATCACAAGTAGATCTAGACAAAGCAGGGGAAGAGAAGATTGCTTTGGAATTGGAGAACGCGGCCACAACAAAGAAATAATCTGATGACCCAAAGAAGAAGAAGGTAAAAATAGAAAAATCTAATGATCAAAAGGGTAAAACAAGTGATACCCCTTATGCCCCCACTGAAACTATTGACCTTACTGCTCCTCCTAAGTATAAGGAAATTCCTAAGAGGAAGAAGGAGATTAGCATTAGTCATCCATCCTCATGAGTAATGAGGAACAAGAAGAATACTCAAGCACCTCCCAAAGTAAGCTTTAAACCTAGTCTTAGTGTGTTGAGTACAAGAATTATTGATGAAGGTAGGATAGATCAAGTAGGGAAGTTCTATGAGAAGTATAGTGAAATTGACAAGTCAAAGATTCATGGAATGATTGTCAAACACATGCTGAAGTTTAAGAAAATAGTCCTAGAACTGAAAACTATGATTCTAGATAATGTGTGGAACATCCTAGAATTCCAAAAGAGACAGGCCATTGAAGAAGACCTAAGGATAAGAGAAAAGATCTTATAGATCTGGTGAAGCCACATCTTAGAACCAAGTCAAGGACCCTGCATATAATGGATAAAAATTATTAATTAGTAGCCAAAGAGATAGAGAAATCCTCTGAGAAGGCACTAGTACATTAGACCCACTTTTTAGACCAACATTTCTGACCAAGCATTAAAATGGTTTTCCTTGGTCGGTTTATAGAAGGAAATTTTTTTTTTTTTAATCCATTCCCATGTTGGTCGGTATTACAACAATCATGATAGGTTGTCATAATACTGACCAACACAGGAATATAACTTTAAAAAAAGACATAGGGATTTCATTTTATTTCATTTTGTTTTATATTGTGCATGTGACAAAGCAGAGGTGAAAGAAAAGGGATTTTATGTCAATCCACCACCTATGCATCACCTAGCCTTGACTCCACCTGTAAGAACCACTCTTCATCTATAACAAATACAATCATCTCTGGTTTTTTAATCTTTGAAAAAATTCTTGTGCTTTATTTATATTTTTTTACATTCAATTTGTAGCATTTCTAGGGTTTCAAGAGTGGTTCTATCAACAGAGGGATTGATACATCTTATCTTCAAGAAGTTCATATTTTTCCAAGCCCTATTTTGGTCTCTAGTTCAATGATTGTATGCATGAAGAATCCATACATTATGTTCTACACTAGCAATGAACGAATTAAAGGGTTTTTTTAATGTCCCATGTTAGGACTACATAATATAGCTATCAAATTTCAATGCTTGGGTACTTCTATAATGTTCCCTTAAGGGATTTCTAAGGATTTTGTCTATATTTTTATAGTTCAAACTATAATATTCTCCTTTCTATATAGCTCCAAAGTCAATTCTTTATTTGATACAAATGGTAAGTTTGAATTAAATAGGATGTGCTCAGATATATCAATTCTCTCTAATATTTTTCCTTTGCATTGATGACTATTAAGTTGGGTTCCAATCTTATCTAAACTTGATAGGGGTTTTTTAATTCAATCAAATAGATGGATAGTGGTATTCAAAATGATATTACTAAATGATCTACAACTTCTAAATATAATATCAATCTGATAATTATTTTCTACATCTTTATAAGACATTCTGAGATCTCTTGTTTCTCAGATCAAAGACTCATTTTATTCCATGATCAATCTTCTTTCTTTATCCAGGTCAATTTGGCCAAGAATATCTTGAAAGAGTGATTCTATTGTAATGATGGTTATCATGATTGATTCCTCATATGTATGTGTGTGTGTGTGTGTATTCAAGATGCTTAACAAATTTCATTGATAATAATTCAATAGACCAGAACAAGGCACTATAAACAATGAAACTAAGAATGGTGCCTTGTTCTGGTCTATTGAATTATTATCAATGAAATTTGTTAAGCATCTTGAATATGAATGGAATACAAGCTATCACTATTTCAGATTGAATTATTGGTTTATGAGATGGAGGTATGAGAGGCTATGCCACAATTGAATAGCTGTGCCTGATTAATCTTTAAATCCATGTTATAAGCCATAGCTTGTATAGTCTCCTATTTTGAAGTCTCAAAATAATTCACTTATGCAAGACACTGGTGTGTACTCTATGCTTTTTGATCTACATGCATACTTCTCTCCACCAGTTATAGCCTAATCTACCTGATGATTATAATAGTCGCCAACTTGTGAAAACAATATTGTGTCTCAACGTGTAATGTAGTCCTCTCCAACTCATGCCTCAGGAGCTTATATAATAATAAACTGATTAATGTTTTTTGGTTTTGATATAAATTCTATTAAGACATTTTTACCATAGTTATCTTCTGAATATGAATTAATCCCCTTCAATGATGATAAATGTTGATGGCAGTCCCAAGTATAGCCTAAATGAAATATTAATTCCTCAATGTGTTCCTCTCTTTGAGACTCTTAAATATTTTTGTTTTAATTTCTAACTTTTTAATTCAAATTAATATTTATAAAGTTAAATCTTAAATGTCAAAGATCATATCAAATAGATTTAATTCTATTTCAAGCATAATTGGTAAGGGTGATGGTATGTTTCTTGATTACACCCCCCACCAAAATTTAAACTCTTTGAGGTATGTATGATATAACAAATGAGATCAGTACCATAAATAGGATTTAAGAGATAAGGTCAAGTGGCCCACTTAGACAAAAGGGATATCTAATGGAAAAATGGACACTTCTTAGCTCAAAAGATATTAGAAAATTTTGGCCTTATTGGAGTTTCTACCCTTACCCATTTTGAGAGAACAGATACATAGTGGTAGAATGGATACCCCCACACCAAGAAACCTGATAGAAGATGCCAAAAAAACACTTAATAATGAAGATCCTCAATCTCTTGGCATTATAATTATCTCAGAATATCAATCTCTAATAAAAATTAAGATGGAAACAACAAAAAATTACAGAAAATGTAACTTTTATTGTTGTCCCATGTCACAATTCGTACATCCAAATAGTTCTATGTCTTCACACGTCTAAGTCTTCTAAAAGGAATTCTACACTTTTCTCCTCTCTTAGGCATCTATTGCAATAAGAACTCCTTATCCAACCTCTTAGAACCTGCAACAAACTTGCTAGAAACATGAAAAGAAAACATGTTAGCAATTCCATCATTTGTCTATTGTTTGGGATAGTCACCATAGAATTATTTGGACTATCTCTCCTCTTGCCTTGTAAGGTTAAAATGACCTTTTTTTCTTCCCTCCATGAATAGACCCTTACTATCTTGTACTTGTGCAATGATAGGACACCAATGTGTGCACATAACTATATCTTCTTCAATCACACTACTCTTCCAATTTTCCATCTTTTGTTCACTGTCATAATCATCAGTTTTTAGAACCATTAGTGATGCTCCAATCTTATAATCCTCTTTCATAGACCTCTTCCTTGTGTGACTCTTCAAATCAACATACTCTCTCTTTCCAAAATAGATAACCCTTATCTCATATGAAGAATTATTTTTACAAAGGCTTGAGAATAAAATTGTTACCATCCTTATGAACAAGTATTCTTGTACCCATCATATTTTCCTTCGTAGGGATTTCCAAGGTCTTCCTAAGAGGACGTGACAACATGTCATTGGTACTATATCACACAAAAATTTCTCCTTGTACTCACCAATAGAAAAATCTACATAATCTTGTTCCCTACTCACAAGACTTGCTCATCACTCATTCATGAGGCTCTATATGGTCTATCATGTGCAAATTTCTTCAAATGCAACTTCAAAACAAGATTGCTGATTTCAAAACCCATATACAGGATAGTCAAGAACAACTTGTGTTCTTTTCCTTAAAACTTCATGAAAAAAACAAAATAAATACAAGGAAATGATAATAAATCAATATACCATCATGCATATAGAGAGTTAAGCAATTCTGCTCGGTGGGCAAGGCTTTGGTCTCAGCTTTGCCCAACTTGAAAGGTGCTCTGGCATATCAATATTTCTTTTTGAAATGTAGTAATCTAGACAACACATTTATCTCTATAATAAAATGTCATTCAATTTAACATTTTTCATGTTAGTTTTTATTTTCTGATTTCTTCAGATCAGGCCTATACATTCCAAGCATTGCTCTTCTTGCAATCATTGTGTTGAGAAATTTGATCACCACTGCCCATGGATTTCTAACTGTGTTGGCAAGGTGAGGTTTAGGTATAGTACAAAAGTTGCTAACTAGATATTTTGTCATTATCCTTATAATCTTTTATCTTTATGAGAGTTAATCTATTTTTAGACTTACCCATGATATTAGAGAACATAACTTAGAAAGTACTTGAATTCAATGCAATCTTTATGTTGTACAATAGTAAAAAAAATTCACCCTACCAAAAGACATCTTCATAAAATCTATGCTACTTAACCATATTCTCATTTCACCATAGCTTACCCCAAACACATTATATAAGGTAGGAACTTTTACGCTTGCGCCCCTTGTTCTATTGGCTCACCAACAGATTTTTGTTTTAGTTTCTTCTTATCTTTAAATTTTTATAAGGGATTTGTTTATAGTAGACATACACTATCGAGCAAGGAAGAGTTTGTGATCAAGGATACACACCTCACCCATATGAGGGCATCCCTGAGAAAAACAAACAATTCTTTGTAAGAAAGAATGTCACATTATAAACAAATATGACTCAATTGGATTTGCTATATGTTATTTTAATACACTTGATATAGAATCTGCAAGTTGCAAACAAGTAATCCTTCTTCCACCAATGAGTCATTCCATTCAAGAAAGACCATGTCTAACGATATCAATGCACAACAAAATAGGGAGACAATTGCTAGACTGTGGTCTAACTTAAAAAGAAAAGGTGATGGAAAATGTTATTGTCCTTGCAAAATTTGTAAGGGCTTAAAGACTCAAAGATATCTAATCAAAACAGCTGAGGAACATTGTAGGCAGCATGGTCACATTGAAGGGGGAAACAAATTTCATCCATTGGTATGTATTTTAATAATTTATAAAATACATAATACATGATTTGATGATGACACATGGTCATGGTTAACATAAGGTCATCATTTTTATATAGGTCAACCACCTTGGGTTTCATGTTATGGACCATGACAATCTGGAGAATGTGGATTTCCAAATGAAGGAACATAGAGGTGTGAATATAGAAGTAGAAGGTAATGATCCCACGAAAGAAGACCACGATGATGAAGAAGATCACAATGATCAAGATGATGATGATGATGATGTTGACATAGACCTTGATGTACCTATACTTGAGAAGGCACACGAGCCCCTATATGAAGGCTCCCAAACAGCTCTTCTTCCCACTATATTGTTGTTGGTGAACTTGAAGGTTATGAATGGTTTATCCAAAATAGAAATGACACGTATGTTAAGGTATGTCATCTTTTTTCATTATTTTAGTTGTAATTCCATTACAATTAACATTGGGTGAATCATGTAGCAATTATTATTCTTTAAATTAACAAATTATATTTTTGGTCATAGGTTGATAGGTGAGTGTTTGTTACCACCATCAAACATTCTACCTCGCTCGTACCGAGAATTATCTACCATTATGAAAGATATTGGAATGGAGTATCAAACAATAAATGCATGTTTGAATGATCATATTATATATCATAAACAACATGAATTTGCAATAGAATGCCTTGTTTGTCATATTAGTAGATACCAATCAGATTGAATAAAAAAAAATGTTCCTTGCAAGGTCCTTTAGGTTATTCTCATTATTCCACGTCTGCAATGATTATTCAGGTGCAATAGCTTGGCACAATTTATGGATTACCATACATGCAATAGAATTCAAGATGACATTATGCAAATGCCTGTGGATGGTTCAGAATTTAAAGAAATAGAAGAAAAATGGCCACACTTTAAAGAAGAACCTCGTAATCTCAAGCTTTCATTGGCAGCGAATGGTGTCAACCCATTTGGAGAGATGAGATCTACTTACTCGGTGTGGCTTGTTTTTGTTATCAAAAATAACATTCCTCCTTGGATGTCCATAAAGAGGGAGCACATAATATTGGCACTAATTGTTCTAGGTATTTTTTCATTTAATATTCATCTAAATTAATTTATTATAAATAATCCATCAAAATGGTCATAATAATTATATAATGTTTTTGTTCATTCAACTAGGTAAGTACCAAGTTAAAGATATCAATGTATATATTGTGCCCCTTATCGACGAGTTGATGATGTTATGAAATGGGGTCACTATGTATGACATCTCTAGACCAATAGGATAAAAGAAATTTCAATACCATGCAATGCTTGTATGGACAGTACATGATGCCCCTGGGCTAACACATTTTTGTGGTATGTTCTCTTCTTAACACCTCTTTTTTGGTATGTTATAGTGCTAACACAAAGTTAACATATTTAATCCAATTATACACGATCTTGTAGGTCTTCAGACAAAGGGAAAATTTTCATGTCTAGTTTGTGGTCCAAAGATGAAATCTTGTCATTCAAAAAGTTTAGGAAAGCAAGTGTTTGATGAGAATAGACACTTTCTCCACAGAAATCATAAGTACCAAATTATCGAAAAACATCTTTTCAATGGGAAAGAAGAGACTACATCAAAGCCACAGAGAATGACACCTCACTTATGGAAGTTGGAATACAATAAAATAAATCATCAAGGTAATGTCATTCCATCTGATGGTTTTTGTTTGAAATTTATATTTTGATATTATGTTTTGGTTATTGATGATGTAATTGATGGTCGTGAAGGTCATCAAGACATTAATGACCAACTTCCAAAAGGACTAAAAAGTTATCCAACACAATTTAGTAGGTTGTCGTACTACAAGCAACTCACAATCGTGCATTTATTTGACCCTATGCATATTGGAAAGAATGTAACAAAGACATTATGAAAAATCTTGGATGGAAGGCGTGACAAAGACAAAATTGTCAAAATTTGTAGTGACATTGAAGAATCCAACCATGCAATGAAAAATGTCATTCGATCAAATAACAATGGAGACTAGATTGATACAAGTGCCCTTAGTTGGTTATTATCGGAGCAACAAAGCAATGCTATAAAAGAAGTCATAAAAAAAATACGATTTTCCATAGGATTTGTTGTGAACATAAACGATCTCATATCAAAGAAAATTGAATTTGGGCCAGGGATGAAAACACACGATTGGCATACATTTATTAAGATAATTCATGTTATTTTGTATTCACTATATATTTGTATACTGCATATAGTTTTCATTGCATTCTTTTATAAAATATTGATAAGATCATTTTACAAATATTGCAGTATGTTCTACCTCTATCTCTCCCACACCACTTCACCAACAGTGTCAAAAAAGTTATATATGATCTTGGAAAATATATGAGGTGATTGTCATTAAAAGAAATCAATAAAAAAAATATAAAATATTGGAAGAGAAAAATTTCTCATCTTATGTGTGAAATGCAAAAGTGTCTACCTTCAACTTTTTTCAATGCACAAGAACACTACCTCATACATAAAGTTGAGGAGATTGAATTGTGTGGACCTATACCAACTAGGTCAATGTGGATGGTTGAGAGGCACTTGAAATTTTTGAAAGGTTTGGCTCGATAGAGAGCACATCCTGAGGGTTCTATGGTGGAGGGATATATGGTATACCAGACCATGGTGTACATTAGTGAATATCTTCCTAAGTTTACAACAAAGATCCATGTAGATCATATTTGGGATCCCAACTCCATTAACAAATTTGAAGGGGAGTACTTGATGGGTAAAGGCAGATTAAGGAAAGTGAGAGGTTAATATAAGATGTTATTGTACTTAATTAATTCTTATAAATCTTTAATATAAGTTATTTATAATTGGTGTATTTTTTTTATACAGTTGGTCAAGAGTGGGATGCAATACATTTGTATATTGTGAACAATCTTGATTAGATGATGATATGGATTGAACAATGTCAACAAAATAGTTTTTCATTAACATGGGATGGTGTTGCTTTATTGGTTAGAGAAGCTCATCGTAATGGAGATTCTAATGTTACACCAATGGTAATTAATCTAGCATATGGTTTAAGAGGTAGAGAGGTACGTACAAATTTATTAATGATCATGACTCATTAGTTTCATATCAACTCACGATGCAAATAATTTTCACACACTTGAAAAATTACAGGTCAGGCACCACAAAGCTATGTACTATCATGGCCACAAATTTTGCATAAAAAAGTTGGACGACATGAAGAAAACTTGTGATTCTAGGAGAACTGCAGTTTTCAAGGTCACTAATATATCATCTAAAAATGACATACATCCTCAACAATCTCAAAATTGATACTATGGCATCTTGGATGATATAATTGAGTGTGACTTTAACTCCTTCAAAGTAGTTCTATTCATTTTCAAATGGTACAGGCTACGATTGAATCAAAATGATCCAGATAGAATTGTTATTCAACATGATAATAGATTTACAATGATTAATACAAAGTCATTTGAGCCAGTTGGAGATGAGCCCTATGTTCTTCCAAGCCAATGTGAGTAAGTGTTTTACTCAAAGGTTCCACATAAACAGGGTTGCTCATTTGTTTTTAGACATGATCCAAGAGGAAGGCCGATAAAGTATAATGTTATGGAAGAAGAAGATATTGAAGATGATGAAGAAACAAATGATGAAGACCAAGATGATGGTGATGATGATGATGATGATGATGATGATGAGATGGATGAAGAAGATGATCAATGATATGATTGAAATGTACAAGGTATCTATGTGATTTAATTATTTATATATATTTATATTGATTAATATATATGCTTAATATTGATATATTGATTTCAATTCTAATGATTACATATTTATTGTGTTCAATTATAATGATTACAACATATGTGATTTATAATTACCAATGTTTTACTTATGATGCTCAATTAATTGCTACTGATACATGTATATATTGTGTTTGATTATCACCCTTTTTGTAAACAGACAATTGACTACAGACATCGTCACCCCTTATGTTGACGATCTTGCATTCCATATATAAGGTAAATTTGTTCATGTTTACGATGTTGCATATTGTTCATGTTATCTTCTAAGTTATTTGTAGCATACGTATCATGTAATTTTTAGCTAACTTAAGATAAATGATTAACATATGTAGGAAATTTAACCCCTTTGGCGTGAATCGTGCACAGTGACATGGATCAATAGGTATAAGTCAATAAATAGATATAATTTTCTTATATTCTTCTTGTTTATCACTGTGCACATATGTTATAAATAGACATATTATATAATCATATAATGTATATATAGACAACGAAGAACTGTATAGACATATAATTATATCTCCCATGTATAGACAAAGAAGAACCATACGTATGGGTCACAACTTGATTATTCTATATATATTATTTAAATATTATCAAAATTCTATTTGAAGCGGGGACGTGAAAATATCTCATTTGATGGATTGCAGGACCCACTAAATAGGTACTTGTCAGATCTATCTACATCAAATGAGAGAAATGAGGGAATGGTAGATGAAAGTTCTACATCTAGTAGGGCTAAAATGGGGAGATCAACTAGAGGTCAAAAGATTAGAAAAAAATTTGATAAATGCATGCAATTTTTCCTTGCTAAAGGGGGGTCATATTCTTATGATGATGAGATGAAAGGCGACATCAAGGTGCCCTTTCGGTACACACATATTGAGAAAGAATGGGTACCCAATGAGCTACCTTCAATTAACACTAGTTTTTGTGTTAATGAAGGATATATCACATATCTCCATCCTCATTACATGGTTTGGGCCTATTTTCTATGGATGGGATAAAGGTATGTTACAAAAAATTTATTGAATTGTTCAAGTATGTCGGTCCGTGTTACAATTACAATGATTGGATGCAAATTATTCAATATAAAAAAAGTATGCGTAGGTATGCACTATCAACAAATTATATACAATGGAAAGAAAATGATCAAAGTAAAAGATTTGCAATGTACATTGATGGGAGATCAAAAGAAACAAATAATATTGTGGGTTTTATAAATAGTACGCGACCTTCCTCAACTAATAAGCAACCCAATTGCATATTTGAGGTGCGTGAGGGGAATCAAATTTTTGTATGTGCGATAAAATCAATAAGTGCAGGGGAAGAATTGATAATAGATTACCATTTAAATCGCATAGATACAAACAAAGTTACTATCATGAGGGTGGTAAGTACTATATACCATTTTATTAATAAGTTTTTTTGGCTAAGTCTATTGCTTTCAATTTGCTGAAGTTTTTATATTTAATATTTTTCATAGGACGATATGGATCCCCCACATGATAGAGGCCACGAGGATGCTCTTCCCACCCATTCTTCAGCAATAATAAACCTTATTGAAATTGTACAAATTAGATAGTTGAAAATTGTTATATTATTATGTTATTTTATTTAGGGTTTTGGAGTTTTTATGATAATTTTACTGATATTCCTGTCACAATTTGATGTTTAGGATAGGGGAAAAGCACCTGCAGCAATAGAGACAATAGCTACCCCTTCTGATGAAGATATCATAGAAACACCTAATATAACAATTATGTTGAGGAAAAAACTAAAAAAAATCAACTTAGAAATTATTAGCACTTTGGATCAAGTAAATCCAACCGAGGAGATGTTGAAGTAAAATATAACAAAAGTTCAATAAAGGTTTATATTTTATACTCTTTTATGTTATGAAGTAAAATATGTATGTGTTCTTGTTACAAGATTTTTTGCAAACTCAAGTACTTGGTCAAGGACAATGCGGTGAGGCCAATACTAGCAAAGCTTCGGCCGCCTCAGGTAAAATAATCCTTTAGTTGACAAGTTACAAGGAATTTTTTCTTTTGAACATTCAAAAACTTCTTAAGTTAACTCTTATTATTTCAGAAAGTATTTGCTAACAATGTATTGTTCAAGTCATCAAGTGTAGGAGACTCCTCCTAGAAGGTCGAAGAATGTCAATCCGAGATTGCCAAGTGCAATGTCAACAAAAAGAGGCATGTAAACATCGACTCCTTCACGGTCTATGCTTGGTAAATCCTTATTTTTCTATATTTCATTTTGTGTTAATTATGATTTGATAATTTTTACTTTAATCTTGGGTGCATCTCATAGTGGATTAACTTTGTAGAGTAGGAGATACACCAGCGCCATCTGCTATGCCAAGTACAGATCAAAGTACATGTATTGGTGATAATTCACCATCATTTCCTAGATCTACCCATGTTTCTAGAACGGGAGTTATGCAGACATCATTGTTGATTGACGATAATGAATTGATACCTTTAAAATGTCCTAAGCTTCTAGGTACTTTAAAAAAAAAAAATTATATTGTAATATGCATTTACCTATTCATAACAAGTTTTGGATTGATTATCCCATGGCATTTTTTGTAGGAAATGATTCATTTTATAAGATGCTTTATGACCTCATGCTGAAGATATTTGGGCCCATCATATGTACAAGGTGGAACATCATAAGTGAACTAACCCTATCCCACTATTTTTTTTTCATATCATTAATTGGTATAGTATTTTTCCTTTCATTCAGGTTTTTTCTTTTACTATATTCAAGGTACACAACTTTGGTTAATTTTTCTATCTAACAATTTTGTGTTTTTTCTTAAAAGGTGGAACTTGCAAGACAAAAAATTAAAAGATCATCTCATTAAAGATTTAAAGCATGAGTTTGGTAGTAATATTTTTGAGGAGAAGAAAATTTTAGAAAAGACTACCAAACATCTTAAGACTATGAGGGACTCATATAGAAGGAGTCTCGTCTAGAACCCAAAGTACGAGCGTCCTCCCTTTAGTCCAGTGAGGGATTGGAATGAGTTCATTTTGGATGCAAAGGAGAAAGGGGATGCTCAAAGAGGAATTACACTAGAAAATGAGAGAAGAAGTTATGTAATAGTATTAACTACTAGTACAATGTAATAATGCACTAATTAGTGATCTTTATATCTATATCATCTAACATATTTCAAACTTTTCATAGGTTGGAGGACACATCAAAGGCAAAAAAGGTCAGGCTGCAAAAGATTGGGCAGCACAGACTTGGCTCTGGTGGATATTCCAAAATTAAAGCAGGAATTGTAAGTAGCAGTAAATGAATTGCAGAGAAAAATTATTTATAAAATGCAAATAGTTTTGTTTAATCAAAAAATGTAGGCCTCTGAATTTAATTTAGAGGCCATGACAGAACACAAAAAAATTGCCTTCAAGGAAGGCTATCAAGTCGTGGCTGAACGCCTACACCAAGCTTCCACTGGCCCAACCCAAGAGTCTCCTTCATCATGTGAATAGGTAAATATGCCAAAAAATATATTATAAATTGAATACTTGAGCAACAATCTATTTGATAATAATGTGCATGACATTGCAATGCAGCCTCTTAATCGTAATACAGATCCTACGCCACATGATGAAGCCCCTGATGTGCATCGTAGTGTCGATAGAGGTGTTCATTTGCTATTTAAAATTAATTATGTAATTATTAATACAATTTAACATCTTAAATTGAACTTGGTGTAACCTTTTTTGTGTATATTTTAGAGGATACAAAACGTCACGTTGAACGAGTGCCGGAGGATGTTCAAAGTGATCACCATGTAAATCATGTGGCACATTCAGGTAAAGAAAATCTATGTTCTATTCTTTTAAATTAATTTTTTTAATTATAGTTCTTTTACTTAATTAAATACTTGTAATTCACTAATATGAAATGGTGTGAATTTAACTCAAGATGTATTTATTATTACAGCAGACCCCCCTTTGGTGCAATGGCCTCCTATTCCTGAACAGATGAGGAGGAGACATGTGTTGCAATTAGAATTAGTAGAGGAGGGGAATGACGAGGACATTGATCTTCCTCTTAGAAATCACATTAAAAAAAATAGCAAGAAACCAAAAAAGAAATGATTATAATTAACATTTTTTTCTAATGAAAGAATGTTGTCTTAATAGATGTAATTTTGTACTAGTAATGTTGATGAATGACGTGTTAGTGAATTATTCATGAATGTTGTGTGTTAATGAATTTTATGTGTTAATGAATTATTCATGAATGTTGTGTGTTAATGAATTATTCATGAATGTTGTGTGTTAATGAATTTTATGTTTTAATGAATTATTCATGAATGTTGTGTGTTAACAAATTTTATGTGTTAATGAATGTTATCATGTGATTATAATGATTGAATGTTATATTTCAAAAATGGATGAATGAATGTTATTAGATGTTAATGGGGAATTTAGAGTGATGTTAGGGGGGGGAGGGGCCAAATGAGCTTCCACCTTCACATGGTTGGCCTTGTTAAGTAGAGAATATTAAACTATTCTTGAAACCAAGTGAAGCTCAAACTTTAAAGATAAGCTTAGAGTTAATAGTGACACCCAATTAGCAAATCGAAATGAAGTTCATCATTACATGTATCTTGCATTCTCAATGTTTGGAGCATTATTAAAATCACTGTTCATACTTATTGCAACATTACTTACTACACTCTTCACATTCTAAAACAAATAACTATTTTATAACCTTGAGCACATCTTTGTTCTTTGATTGTGAATACCACAATGTTCTTTGACAGTGTACACATCACTATTTTTTGAAACCTCTTTGTTCATTGTCAATCCATCTATAAATAGTGATTTGTTTGTATATGTCTCTTGTAATACCCCAAAAATGGGCTATAGGTTCATTAACCTCCTACATCACCAAATTGAATGAAATCGACATCGAAGTCCTAACCTAAGGCACATCTGCACATCGAAAATCCTAATTGATTTTATCTTAATTTTGCATCAGAGAATATTCCTTGAAATATTCCTAAGTATATCAATTATCTTTAATTGAATATTATTTGGTGATAAATCATATTTATCCTAAAGTTTGATTAATTGAATATTCTAAATATTTGATTAATTAGATTTAATACTGCCACTTAATTATTTAATTAAATTTAATTGCATTTATTCCTAAATTATATTATTTAATTCTGACAATAAATCAAAAATCTTATCACTAATTGATTAAATTCTTATTTAATTAATTAATGTCAATTGTCAAATTTAATGATATAGTTTTTGAATAAAAGTTTGATTTAATAATTGATCAACCCATAAATCAATTGTTTTAATTCAAAAATTAGTTAAGTGAAAAATAAATCACTTTATTTATTAAATTAATTCATATTAAATCATGCACAATCAGAAAAGCAGTCAACTTTAAAACAACTATTAAATTCAATTTGTTAACTTTCTAAACTCAACATCTGATGATGAGTTGAAAAAGTGAACTAAAGCTCTATTTTGAGTTAAACACCACTTTTGCATGATTTTTGTGAATTAATTATTCTTAATTTCTTGTTAACTCAAAAATCAACCCGAGTTCATCAAGAGTGATTTATGGCTTTTCTCAATGCATCCTCAAGCCCTGGATTTCTATAAATTCAAGGCTCGGCTCTTCATAATTCATATCTCAATCTCTCAAATTTGCACAATCACTCAAGTGAATTGACATCTGAAGAATCAAGCACTTGTGACAGGCGAATTTGTGAGATCATTTCATTATTTTTCATAGCTTTTGCATAGTTTTTCATATCATTTAGCATATCATTCTTAGATCAATTGCATAGCATATCAAATTCATCTAGACTAGATTCATATCCAGTTTTTCATCCTTATTGCATACAAAATACAAAAATACATATTAATTGCATTCATTCTACATTCATCTTCATTGCTTTCAATCTTTCAAATCCTTCATTTAGGTGTTGCATTGTCACTGATCTCGATCTAATCTGAGAATACATACTCGCACCTACTAGAAGGTAGTAAATTGCCTGGTTAGCTTAGTTTCCATTTCATTGCATATTTTGATTTTCACTAACCTCTAATGTTTTACTAAAGTGTTGTGTCCAAAGCTAGGTACAATTTTCACACACACATTTCTGGCACCCTAAAACGGGCTTCCCTTCTATTCTATCAATTTTTTGTCTTTTTCTATCAAAACTGTGATTTTTAATTTTCTATCCATACTTCCATACATCCCTATACAAATTCTCGCGTGAGATTTTTCATCATGTCCCATGAATTTTCACTGGTTTCAAAACTTCTTTGTGTGGGACCACATCCTGACTCACATGAGACTACACTTCTTCGTGTGGGACCACATCCTGACTCGCGTGAGACTACACTTCTTCGCGCGGGAGCACATCATGTTTCACGTGAGACTACATCCTGACTCATATGAGATTTTACATCCAGAGACATAAAATCTATAGATTTGTACTTTTAGATTATTGATTTCTAATGCTTACTATTTACTGTTGATTTGTCTTGATTTTGTACTTTCAGAGACAATGTAATACTAGATTGTAGAGTTTTCAGATGTGTGCTAAATTTTGGATTGTAGAGCATTGAAACTGAGGTATTCTACGATGATCTGATAACACTTCAATTTTGGATTAAAATGACCCCTCATGTGTCAAGCTTGTGTGACTTTTCTTGCTTTCATATCAGAGATTTCATTTTGGGCTATAAAAATGAACATAGATTTGCTTCTTGCATATCTGTTACACATAGTAAATAGGCCCTATGAACACTATTTGTGACTAATCTTGAGAGAGTGGGCTTCTTTCTCTTGTTCACGCATACAAAGATCTTCTTGATGAAGGATCCCCTTGTAGGTAGGAAGGTTACTGAGATTGTCTCACGTTCCCTTGATTTGTAGTCCTCAGCTTTTGATCAATGTATTCCCTCTTCGAAGAGATTGATAGACCATAAGTTGTTGACATCACAGATCTTGGTGAGATAAATTTTGGTCTTAGCATGTTGGATTAATCTATTTTCTTTATCTTGGTGAAGTGAAGAGGTTAGGGGATTATGCTCTACTTCCTTTTTGGATAGTACCAGAAACCCAGATCCTTGGATCTGATCTAGTCCCCCTATGGTATCTTTTGTGAGTCACTTTTAGCGAGGGTTAACCATAGTGGACATGCCCTTAATTAGGTCAACCATGTGGATGGAATCTCAAGTGGTAATAGCCATTTTTTCTATGGTAGCAACAACCACTATATAAATGTCCTTGTGGAGGAAATTTTCATGGGTGTGATCTCTTGTTGGGCTGTCAGATCTCCCTAGCAACTCCTAATGTATTAAATTCTTAGACTGTGTCAAAACCCCGATGCACTTGGATTGGAGTTCACCCTCTTGAGATCACAAAATTTGTAAAGTCAGACCATTACTACAAACCCTAGTGAGGCCAAATTTTTCATTTTCTAGGACTATGTGCATTATTGAAAAACTTTTGAGAACATACACAATCAGTATTTCTAGGGATTAGCATAATAAGTTACTATTGCTTGTTCATGTGCAAGGTTTCTTTTTCCCTTGTTCATTATTTTCAGATGATTGATTACTTCCCTTTTCTTTCTATTTTGCATGTTTGCTATCTACTTGGTCCTTTGGAAATAAACTAATTCTAAAAATGGTAAAATTGCAAAAATCCTTTTATGGAGTACAAACTAAATATTCTATCAGAGAACAACCAATGTTGTCTCTTGAAATATGTGCCTTGAAAACTATGTTGTACTGTCAAACTTTGTCCTTTTTATCATGCGATATTTTAGTTTTCTAGGAATTTTCTTGCATGCAATCTAGTACTTCCTCGCGCAAGATAGCATTTTCTCGCACGAGACTGTCCCCAAATTTTCAAAATAGCAAGCCTATTCCTACTATTTGGTCAACTTTTTGTCAGATCTTATTTTTTTCTAGGATCCATATGCCTATTTTCCTGTTGCACATTGCTTGAAGCTAGATGTGTGGGGTTGATAAATTACCTTTTGTTAGAAATTCAATCATTTACAACCAAATCCTAGAATCTATCAAACAAATCATTGTGTCAGGAACAAAGAAGAAACTAGAAAGAATTCAATCATTTTCCTAAAGTGGTCTCTTGAGTCTGATTTAGCCTTTTGTTTAATTGATTTGAGTCTTTTTCATCTTGTGTCAAAACCTTGTCAAAATTATCTTCAATCAATTCAATCTTTATCAAAATGGCTAAGTGTTGCGAGCTCATGTTTGCTATCTTTTGGGCGTCTACCCATACTACTAGGGCACAATATCCTTCATTTACATCCAATCTAATCTTCAACCAACCCAATCTTGACAAGGTTGCACCATTTGGTCTTTTTGAATCAAGTCATTCTTCAGTTGTCTTCATCTTGCTTTCTTGCTTCACCAAAGGTTAATGGTGGAAACTAGAGCTTCATCACAAAGAAAAGGAAGAGAACAACCCAAACCCTCTTCGGTATCATCTTCTATGATTGCTGACACCTTTCATCAACCTTACGACACTAAAAAATTTGGAGAAGACGCTCTTGGAAATCTTTTCTTGAAAGGTGGTTACATCACACCTCCTACATCAATCCACGTTGGTAATCAACTGAATCCTCCTATATCAATTCATGGAAGTTATCAGACAACCCCACATCAATCTATCCCTGGTAACTCTCAAAACAACACTATGTCTAAAGGAGGAACCAATCACACATCCCAAGGACATCAATCCTGACATGGTATGGATCTGGAACCCACACCTTCTGAAATTGCTAGATATCAAAATGATGATGACTTCAAGAGAATGATGAAGCATTTCTTGAAGGAAGATAGAGAGACATACTTCTTAAATTTAGCTTGTCAAGGAGCTAAACTTCCTCCAAACTTTAATGTTGGAGATATCACTACACATGAGGAAGAAACTCCAATCACCGCTATGATGAAACAAATGCATTCCATGATACTTCTTGGGTTCTTACTAATATTTATGCTCCTAATACTAAAAGTGATAGGAGAAAATTTTGGTTGAAAATTGATCAAGCTAGGAGCCTTTTTGAGAAAGAAATTTGGATTGTTTTGGGGGATTTCAACACTCCTCTTAAGGAAGATGATAAAATTGGTGGAAGTAAACCTAATCTAGATAGTAGACTTGATCTTATGAACTTTATTACAAGACAAGCTCTCATTGACACTGATTTGCAAGGGATAAGCTACACCTGGTCTAATAGGAGAGAAGGCAAAGACTTGATTCAGGTTAGACTTGATAGAGCTCTGATTACTAATGACTGGTACCAAAATTCCTTTTGCTCTCTAAGTACTTTTGTTAGGGCTGGTTCTGATCATTTTCCTCTCTCTTTTATTGTTGATCCCATCTCTAGAAAAAGAAATTTTGCTTTCAGATTTGAGAAAATGTGGACTTTACACCCTAACCTTTTTTAGTTTATTAATGAGTGGTGGAAGATTGATATTGAGGGCACTGCTATGTACAAGCTGGCTAATAAGCTTAGGCATGTGAAAGAGAAAATCAAAATCTGGAACAAGGAGTCCTTTGGAAACATTTTTTCTAACAAAGCTAAAATATCATCTAATCTTAAAGATATCCAAGATACTATACAAATTTTTGGTTATGATGTGATTCCCAAGGAAAAAGAAAGTGAAACTCTAATTAAGTACCATGATCTAGTTCATAAGGAAGAAGTTTTTTGGAAATAGAGATCTCGTAACACTTGGCTTAGAGAAGGTGACAGGAACTCTAAGTTTTTCCATCTTTCTGCAATCAAACATAAGGTAGCTAATAGAATCTCTAAGCTCAGAGTTAACAACAATCTTCTTGATAAAGAGGAGGACATAGCTAAAGAAGCCATGAATTATTTTTCCAATTTTCTTACTCAAGATTTTGATTTGGACCAGAATGCTCAGCATGATATTCTTGCCAATATCCCTAAAATCCTCTTTGTTCAGGATAACCTCTTCCTTAAAGCTATCCCTTCTAAGGATGAAATAAAAAAGGCTATCTTTTCTTTTGAAGGAAGTAAATCCCCTGGTCCTGATGGTTTTCCCATGTTTTTCTTTCAAATGTACTAGTCGATTGTGGGCTTGGATGTTACTAATGTTGTCAAGGAATTTTTTGGTGCCAAAAGAATCCTTAAGGAGCTTAATGGAACTTTTATTGCTCTTATCCCTAAAAAGGCAGGAGCTGATTCAATGGATAGCTTTAGGCCTATCAGTTTGTGCAATTCTACCTATAAAACTATTTCCAAAGTTATTACTTCCCACCTTTTGATTCTCCTCCCTAAGTTGATTTCTCATCAACAAAATGGCTTTGTTCTGAGCAGATAGATTCTTGATTCTATTATCATGGTACATGAGAATATTCACTCTTTAGCCTTGGCTAAGAAAGAGGGTTTTATTTTAAAAATTGACTTATCTAAAGCCTATGATAGAGTGGATTGGGGTCTTCTTGAGAGAACTCTTCTTGCCTTTGGTTTTAATAGTTGGTGTACTAAGATCCTTTTGTAGTTGGTCACCTCAGCCTCTTTTTTGGTTTTGGTCAATGGTTCCCCTTCTCCCTTCTTCAAATCCTCAAGAGGCCTGAGGCAAGGGGATCCTCTTTCCCCTATCTTATTTGTTATTATGGAAGAATGCTTGGGTAGATACATTGAGGAAGCTATCTTAAAAGGTGAGTTAAAAGGTTTGAGACCTTCCTCCTCTAACTATGTTTTTTCTCACCAGCAATTTGTGGATGATTCTATTTTCCTAGGAGAAGCCTCTGTGGTTGAAGCAAAAAATTTAAAGCTTTATCTTAATAATTATGGTAAAGCTTCTGGGCAACTCATTAACTAGAACAAAAGCTCTTTATACTTCATAAATGTCCCTGACATTAGACAAAGGAAGATTAGTAGAATCATGGGCTATCAAATTAGCTTGCTCCCTGCTACCTATTTGGGCCTGCCTCTTGGTCTTAATCCTCTGGATAGTTTTTGGAGCTCCATTGTGGACAAATTCCCTAAAAAAATTGCTAGTTGGAAAGGTTCTCTCCTCAGTTAGGCTGGTAAAGTTCAATTGGTTAAGGCCTCCCTCCAGAGTATCCCTGTCTATGCTCTTAGTCTCTTCAGAATCCCTAATAAGTATGTTGAAGCTATTGAGAAAATTCAAAGACATTTTCTCTGGACTGGTGTGGAAAAAAAGAAGAATGGATTTGATCTCCTGGGAGAAGGTCTATCTTCCCAAATCCAAAGGTGGCTTAGGAATTAGAAGAATTAGACACTTGAATGACTCCCTTTTGGCTAAACTTTGTTGGAGAAGTTATAACTTGGAAGGAGAATGGAATTCTATATGGCAAAGTAAATATAAAAAGAGCCTCCCTAATCTTTGGACTTATTTGGAGTTAGACATTGATATTATGGGCTCTAGTATATGGAAAAATGCAACTAAAACTAAGAGTATCATTCGGGAAGGAGTTAAATGGAAGATTTGTAAGGGTAACTCTGTTAGTTTTTGGGAAGATCTTTGGATCGGGGACCTTCCTTTATCTAAAATCCCTTAATGGAGCAAGTATATGGCTAAATGTAAAAATAAAATTGGTTCTAATGTTGGTAATTACAGGTCCAACAATAAGTGGATTGATTTATCTCTGATTAACATCAACCTTTAGTCTCTTAACAATATGCTTAATGATGTGGTCATCTCTAATCAGGAAGATACTATCATATGGAAACACAACTCTAATGGGAAATTCTCTATTGGATCAGCCTATCATCAAAACTTCAAAACTATTGTTCCCCCTTTCTGGGCTAAGGGTTGGATTAGAGGTGTTACTCCCAAGATGATGCTTCAGAACAAAATCCTAACTATTGATAACTTGAAAATGAGAGGTATGTATTTAACTAACATGTGTTATCTGTGCAGGGAAGATGAAGAATCTGTAAATCATATGTTTATTCACTGTGCTTACACTTAGGAAATGTGGGGCTTCTTCTTCAATACTTTCAATCTGAATTGGGTGCTCTCTAAAGACATGGAAGGAATGTTCAATTCTTGGAACATTACTTCTAGAAACAAAGACATTAAGGGGATATGGAACTATTCTCTGCCTCATATATGTTGGGCTTTATGGAAAGAGAGAAATGACAGAATCTTCAGAGAGACTAATACCCCTCCCAAGATTTTATTCAAGAAAATTTGCAGATTAATTAGTGAAAACTACATAATGATGAATCCAGAGGGTAATAATGCTGATGAAGAGGATACTATTACCCTAAAAAAGTGGAGAATTCAAACCAATAACAAGAACAAGACTAATCCAAGGGATGATGTGAAATGGGACTGCCTACCTCCTAGTTGGATGAAGGTTAATTTTGATGGTGCGTCCAAGGGGAATCCAAGAATTGTTGGATGCGGTATCATTATACGAGATGAGAATGGTAATTGCAAATCAATAAAATCTATCCCTATCGGTACTCAGACCAACCACATGGCTGAGGGTTCTACGGCTTATCAGGGCATCATCTTAGCCAAAGAAAATAATTGTAATAAATTATGGCTTGAAGGAGATTCAAAAAATATCATTGATTGTCTCAATGAAAAATATAAACCTTCATGGACTATTGATAATATAATTAAAGCTTCTAGAGAGGAAATTAGTACAATGGTTGAGTGTATCATAACTCATGTTTATCATGAAGGTAATGTGGTGGCTGATTAGGCTGCTAATTATGCTTGCAAAAAAGGGGAAGTCACATCTTGGTAGGACAAGGATAGTTTTCCGCTTGAGATCAAATCCATCATTCAGCATGAGAGATCTTACGAAATCCAGAGAAGTGAAAGACAACTTAAGTTGGATGGGGATAAAAATGAGGAAGGTAAAGATTAATTATTTCAGCATCATTTCCCAAAACTCCACTTGGGTTGATGATGTATCCTCACATAATTTTTGGGCTCTAAAAAGATCAGATATTAATACTAATATTAGTAAAGGGGTTGTTGTCATTTACATCATTGTTAGGCTCTGCTTTCAAACTACGAAGATGGGAGGTGGTAAAAAAAGATATGAACCTATGAATTGCAATGATGGAGATAGAAAAGGGAGGCTAGGGAGATTCTCAAGAAGGGTAACTTCAGCATCTACATGGAGAAAATCAAGGGTGGCAACTCGGGCATCACTCAGTACTTCCTTAAGAACTAGAAAAATGGTAAGATTCTATTTAATAACTACTGGATAGATATCAATGAAGATTACATTATTGATGAGATAGGGCTCCTTAAGGAAGGTATGAAATTTGACCGTGACAGGAGTTTCTCTGATTCGGTGGCTGAGAAATTCCTAGAAAACAAGGAGGAAGAGGATAGATTGGTTAAATAGGTAGGCAGGTTTATCAACCCTACTCATATCAGTAGACCATGGCACTTTGTTGTCTATGTTGTCATTAGCTACCTCACCCTTGATGGGAAGTTTTCTAGAGCTTATGGTCACCATTTTGTTATTTTGAATCATTTTCGGCATGATGAATTTATTAGTATGCCTTATTACTTGATGTGTTCCATGAATTACACTATTAAGAGCTTGCAGAAAGATCCTAAAGGGGACCACGCATTCCATCAGGGTCTCATGGTTATCCTCTATAACTATATGAAAGACAAAAATGTGGCTAGACCTATCAGTAAGGGTTTTAGCCCAATGAAGAGAATATTGAGCAGGAGGGCTTAGATGGGATGTTTGAAGATGACACGGAAGATGACAGTAAGGAAGATGGTAAGAAATCAGGTAAGAGAAAAGGTAAAAATAGGGCTAGCACTACTAAAAGAAAAATTGAGTTGCTAAATGATGATTTTTCTACTTTTGAGGATGACCTTCAGAATTAGGAAGAAATGAAAAGAAAAAGCCCAAAAAGCAAAGGGAAAAAAGTGGAAAGCAACAAGAGTACCAAGAAAAAAGGTCTTTTTGACTCTTCTGATGAAGAGGAGAAAATGGTGCACAAGAAAGAGAAGGGTAAAAGGAATTATAGCATTGTTGACAAAATTTAGGAGGAGAACATGACTGATACCTATGCTAATCATAAGGAGAAGGAGAAGGAAAAAATAACTGGTAAAGATCTTGATCAGGCTGGGACTAGTAACCCCCTAAGGATGAACATAGACTGTAATATTGATCCCTACCATAAGGAAAGTATTATCTCTTTCGGGAAGTTACTGGGGTCTTTTGCTCTCGATATCAAAAATATCAAAGAGGATATCCAAGTTTAGAATAAGACAATAAATATGATTAAAAGGGCTAACTTTGGGGATAAGCCATTGGCTAAGTGTCTTGAAGACTGGATGGAAGCTATAAGGAAAGGTGAGGCCTCTGGTGATATGGGGGGTAAAGTTATGGACTTAGACCAAACCTTTGAGAAGCTCAAAAATGACAACAAGAGGTAGGAGGAAAGAATTACTTTCCTGGAAGAGAAAATCCATAACTTGGACAAGCCTATGAATAGTGAGCATAGCATTATTGAGATTCCTGATGATACTAAAGTTGTTGTAGAGAATTTGGAGCTCACCAAAGGTGACGATAATAAGGACGTCAATGAAGCTGGCATCGGCAATCGCACAAGAGCTGGGATGAAGAAAAAAGGAATGGAGATGATGGACGAGAATGCTAATATGGACCTTCTAGCAGTTCATGCCTCTGATTTGATGGATATCAATTAGCTATTGCTCTCTTTTGTCTGTGCTATCTTTTTCTGCATTTGACTATTTGGCAATCATTTTTGCTATCTTTTGTTGGGCCATGTGCCTTAGTTTTTTTTATGTTCACTTTCCTAGTTGACTGATCAGTGTTGAATATCCTCTGATCTTCTGTACAAGGTTTCAGGACCTTTCAAATCATGTTTTTACTTAATCAAAACAAATGCATGCCATGCAAGTCAAACTTAACAAAATTGAAAAATAAAAGGAACCTAAGGAGTTCTCCATGGAGGCCCTATTCCCTTTTCCATTGGACAAAAACTTGTACATGCCACCATTCCTAAAGTGAGTGGAAATGCCTAAGTATGATAAGTATGATGGAAACTCTGACCCTCAAGATCATGTCAGAGAATTCTGTACTCAATCTATGGAGTTCATGCATGAACCAACCTATCTAATGCATCTTTTCCCTTGATCTCTATGAGGGGCAGCCATTCATTGGTTCTCTAGAATGCCTCCTACAATCAAAATTTTGAGGATTTAATTAAATTGTTATATTAGCAATACTCATAAAATATTCAACATCCGGTCACCATGATCGATATTTGCAATCTAAAACAATATCCAGGAGAACCATTCCTGACTTTTCTCAAAAGATGGAGGAAGAAATTTTCTCTATATGCTAGGCCTATTCCAGAAACTAAGAAGCTGGAAATCTTCATCAACAATCTTGTTCCAAAAGTCAACTATCCCTTACAAATGCAAAATCATACATCTTTTGATAAGATGGTGGATAATGCAATCAAAATTGAGAAATTACTTGTGAAAAAAGGAGATATATCTCTTCAAAAGGACAAATATGAATTTGGATCTAGTTCTAAAGATAAAAAAAAAAATTGGAACAATAACAAAGGCATCATCACATATGGCATTGTTGATACTATCTGTGCCCCATCAAAGGCACCCGCTTTCAATCTCACTGTTGGTATCCAAGCCATCAAAGCTTCTGAAGTTAAAACAATAGAGCCAAACAAAAAGCCTACTGAATATAAACCTTGGGCTTCCGATCCTGAATGCAAGTTCACTCCTCTTGGAGAGTCCTATGAGTCTACTATGAAAACTCTGTTGGCTAACAATATCATCAATTTTCTTGAGATAAGAGTATTTGACCCTAAACCTAAACCAAAATGGTGGAGAGAGAATGATTTGTGTGACTTCCATCATAGTAAGGGTCATAAAACCAATAACTGTTTACGCTTGAAGCATCTCATCCAAGACAAAATTGAAAATGGAGAAATCATGATTGACAATCATAAGAGCAATAATGATCATACAACATTCATGGAACCATTTCTAAAACATGGTCAAGGAGATTCATCTTCCCAACCTAATATCGGTGCTAAAGTCAATTATGCCTACTCTGGAAGCAACACTATCATAAACATGGTGGAAACTTGCTTATCTGAATATTGCAATGTTATCACTATTGTGCAAAGAGATAGGGATAATCAATCGGCCAATGTAGTTACTCGATCACAAGCTCAAGCTCATCTGCAAGGATAACATTCTAATTCATCCAATGTCCCTAAGATGTCTTTCAATCTATCATCTACTTCCAAATAGAAGGCTGCTTCTAAATCTTCAAATCCTAAAGATACGAGACCTACTTCATATAGTATAGTCCAAAAAATCGAGCATACAAATGCAAAAATCTCCATGTTTGAGTTGCTTCAGATATCTCCCGCTCATAGAGCCATTCTAGACAAAGCTCTACTTGAATCTAATGTTCCTAGTAACTTTGATTTGAATAGATTCCAGACTATGGTTGGTCATCTAACATCTCCGCAATATATCTCTTTTTTAGAGGAAGATGATAACTCCTTGAGTCATCTGCATAACTAGACCTTACACATTGAAGTCTTGATCCAAAACCATCATGTCAAATGTGTGTTGATAGATGGAGATGCTGATCTCAACATTTGTTCTTACAACTATATGGTGAAAATGTGACCACACTTCTATGAATCCTTACATGCAAGAAAAAATAACAATGAGCCCTCACAAATCGATCCATAGCTCTCTATGCATGGAGTTGCAAGATTTATAAAATTGCTCTCAGCTAGAGCTATAAACTCATGACCTTGCTAGTCAATCACACAATGAGAGATTCCAAATTAAAGACAAGGGAAACAATGCCAATATCTCCAATGAAATCAATATGGATGCAATGCAATACAAACTAATCTATGAGAATGAAAGATGCAAGCTATGCTATGAAAGGAAAACCTATTAAGCTATGTGAGATTAATCTATTGCATAAAGGAAATCTATACTAAAAATGTCATGATTATGCAACTATGATGTAAGAAAATAAGCTAAATGAAATGCAACAACAATGTCTTCAAAACTTGAATACAAGAATGTCTTCAAAGAGCTCCAAATGACCTAGACAACTTGCAACATAACATTAGCATAAAAACCTAAGATATGAAAATGAAGGAGAGAGCTCTCATTTTATAAGAAATGAGATAAAAATGGACCATTGAGATTAAGAGGCAAAAGACTTAATCAATGGTGGAGAAAAATAGAAACTTGATCCTTGTGCACAAATATCCTCCAATAGGACAATAGGAGTTGACTTTAGTGTCCATATGAGATAAAAAGTACTTTATCTCTTTTTATAAAATAAGAATAATGATTTATTTGTGCAACATAGGATAAGAAGAAAAGTAGAGATTTTTTATTTAAATAAAAGGGGAGGAAATTCCTTTTAATTAAATAAAGGCTTAGGATAAAGTGATTTTATTATTTAATTAAAATATATTTTTAATTAATTAAAAGGGAGCATGTTCTCTTAATTAAATAATATTTTTATTTTTTCTCTTTTAAATTAAATAAGGTTCAAACTTTAGGAAATATTGAATTGATTATGATTTGATCAAAGAAATTGATATAATTGATAAAATGCTAATTTTTTAAAATATTGATTTAGGAATTTGACAAATTGCTGAATGGGGGCCCAAAGTCTAGGTGACCATTTTAGGGTGCATGCATTTGCCCCTCTTTGACTAATGTGAGATCGATTTGGGATCACAACCAGTCAAAGAATGAAGTTGAAATGTGAGATCGATTTGAGATCACAAAACAACTCAGACATGTGTTCGACGGATGGGAACACATCAGGACAAGCATAAGCATAAGCTGAAAGACAAGACCAACACTGTCGCTGCTAGGTGCAAATCAAGCCTTAGACAAAACTATTGCCATCGCTGCTAGGCAATAATCAAGTCTAAAAAATAGGAGATAAAAATCAAAAGACAAAATCACCACCATCACTACTAGGTGATAATCAAGTCTAAAAATAAGAATCTCGAGCTGAGCTAAATGATAAAGCTGAATCAAAGATTAAAGCTGATAGGTACTGCCCCCTCGGAATCGAAATCAAAATTAGATAGAGGAGAACAACAAATTGATAAACCTAATCAAGTCACAATAAATCATAATCAAAGGATGGAGCATGATAGGATAACCATCAAACAGTGAAGACATGCCCCAAGTTGACGAGGTTTGACTAAAAAAGATATAGGATAAAGATTAAGTCAAACCTCAGAGAGAGGAAGTGAAAGGGGTGAATGAAAGACTAAAAGTTTGGAAGACATGGAAAGGAAGAAATTTCATCAAAGATCGAAGAATTGTACCTCAAAAGGTCAATCAATTGCATAGAAGAATGAGAAAACTTGGAAATGCGATCAGATTTTAATTTTGAGTCCGAAAATGGATAGAAAATGATGTGATATGAAAGACTAGAAATGAAAGATATGATCAAGAAAAATCAGAAAATGAGCACAGTTGACCAACTAGTCCGTAGATGATAAAAAAGAGAGCTCTCTCCATATGTAAGATGCAAAAACTAAACTATGATGAACCTAAGAATGCAGGCTACTATGAAAGTGGTTGACTTTCAAGGTCACAATGCCTATAGACATCTAATTATCATCATCGAGCATTATTGGTAGCGTCGTAAGATCATACAATGCACACTAGCATAACTATGTGGATATGAATATGATCTTTATCAAATAAAAATGTGAAAATCCCACCTAGACATCAAAGACATGGAGGTCAAGATGACTAATGTAGTGAGATTACCTAAGTTTGATATGGTGAGATTATGCTTGTATCAAGACACATGAAAGTTAGGATAACTAGAAGCATGCACTTGCAAAATAGTCAAGGATAATACCTTGTCAATCCCTAGTGTCAAGTAGGACTAGTATAAATGCTCATGACAGTTAGGATCAATGAAATATACCCACAAATAGATAAAGAAAGAAAACATGTTCTCATACCCTCAGTCTTCTAGCTATGCATCATCAAAAACTTCTCAAGGAGAGACCACTCATCAAAGAAATCCTCATAGATAGCACACAAAGAAAAATAAAGTCAACATATCTCAAGAGAATTGATTGTCTAAGTGCGTGTGTGTTGGTCATAGAGTTAGACTCTGGTTATCACATCTGCCAATGAGAAATATTGCATCATACTAGACTGGTGGGTAAGACATCTGATAAGTGTTAAGAAACACTCGACACAAGGGTAGTGTTGAAAAACACTGTTTGGGGTTATGTTGAAAAACACCTGTTGTGAAATGCCCCAAGAGATAAATGCACCTAAAGGACCTATGCTAACAGTTATGCCCCCTAGACAAAGACAAAGACCAATTCCAAACTATGTCAAATAAGGTCAAGACATGATGGAGAAAGATTCAGTGTCGAGGACGCATGCTAACAAATAGGAGTGCAAAGGCCTCAAGTAGCGCTTGTTTTCAGGTTTTCACCACTTGGAAATTTTTTAATTTTTCAATTTTTTTATATTTTTGCTACCAAGGTGCCTATTTCCAAGTTTTCACTAAGGCACTTTTTCTATGTTTTTTTGAATTTTTTATTTTTTCTGATTTTTTAAAAATTTTTCAAGACTTTATATGCTTTTAAAGATTTTTTTAGTATCATATATGAATTTTTTTGGTATTTTTTCAAGATCATATATAAATTTTTTGGTATTTTTTCAGGATCATAAAATATGTACAAAGGATGCCCCTAGACAGAACAGGCATCAAACTCTTTAAGCAAGATCACATCATGCAGTTCCAAAATGTGGCAAGGTGAGGGACAAGATGGATGAGCAAGCTGGTGAATGAGATGGAAGACAAGAGAATGAAGGAGAATGAAGGGAAAAAATCCTCAAGGGAAAACTTATCAAGAGAACCCAAGCTAGGAAAAAATTGTCATGCAAAGTACATATGGATAAGTAATGAAAGGCTAGCATATAAGTCACAAAAGCATAATGCAAAAGAAGGAAAGGATGCAGTCCAAAGAGGGTAGACATGTTAAGAGACTTCATAGCATCATATTTTACTCTTTTTATTAGATCAAGACCAAGGGGGAAAAGGATAGCAAAAGGCTAAAATGAATGGAATAAAATGAATATGAAGGCTAAACATGAATGGAATGGAAGCAAGATCATTGTAAGATAGCTCACAAGATAGCCAAATGTTCGAGTATAGGTCAACATTGTCAAGATCGAAGAGAGAAGATGGAATGGATGAAATATGTAGAAGGACTATGCATGATGCCTGATTGCCAAGTTTTCATCATGGTACTTATCTAAGGTGCCACAAGAGAGTTGTTTTCACCATAGGACAAATTTATTTCTCTTTACTTTTGCTACCAAGGTGCCTGTTTCGAGGTTTTCACCAAGACACATTTTTAATTTTTTAATTTTTTTTTTTTAATGTTTCTTTTTTTTATTTTATTTTTGGAAGAAGGAAAGCTTTTAGATAATGCTCCTTGAAAGAATAAACCATGATATTCCAAGGATCAAAAATGATATGCTCAAAGATATGAATAGGGAAAGGGAGATGGAAAGGCTTTATGTAAAGCGAGTGAAGTTGGATAACGAATGGAAGGATTGTGAAAAAGTAGATGGAAAGGAAGGCAAGATCAACATCAACACACACCTTGAAGGGTGGCAAGAGGATGGAGGAAATGTGAATGAAGGAATACGTGAAGGAATATGGTGAATGGATAGCAGAGGTTGCAATTTAGGTGCATGGAATGGAAGAATATTTTTGGAAGAAGATGAAGTGGAAGCTTTTGGAAGCTTGAATGTCAACTTCACTTGTTGTTCAACATGAGACTCTCTTAAGAGAGATCTTGGAATCCATATAGTCATTGGCTTTTTATTTTTTTTTGATGATTTAGAGAGAATATCTTGAATGATGAATTTTGGAACCCATACTTGTCTTGTAGTTTTCTTCTTAGATATCTCTTTTGACTTTATACCTCCATGTCGATTAGAGGAGACATGGTGATCTTCTTTTTTGATGGATTCTTGTATTGCTTCTTTTTCTTGTATTGAACATTCAAGTTACTTCCAAAAGACTTAGGACTTGTGGAAGAAGAAGGACGATATGATTGGTTTAGATGGGTGGATGGATGAAAAGGATTCAAGGGTATGTATCTATGTTGATCTTGAGGAAAGATAGGAGATGGAGGGATGTAAGGACCCAAAATGGATGATTAATTAAAAAAATTAGAAGGGGAAAGTGAAGGGACATAAGGACCCAAGATGGAAGGAAGACATGAAGCCCTTAGTAGTGGTGGAGGAGATCCAAGGATAGACATGAAAGATGCAAAAGGATAATCAATAGTTTCATCAAAATCTATATGAGAACCAAGGACATCAGCATCTTTAGAGTGAGTATTAGGATTTGTAATAGGATCATGAACATCTTGAATAGGAGAAACTTCTTTGATAGGATTGTTCAGAGCTTGCAAAGACTCAGGAAGAGTAGAAAGCGGAAGGGAACATGGAATGGTAGAACAAGAAGATGGAAAACTTTTATCTTGACAAGGATCTTTGGATAGTGTAATTGTATCATTTTGCTTTGGATTTTCAATAGGGTTAACATTGGAAGTAATGACACCATTTTAAATAACCTTAATGGAAGTATCATCTTTGGAAAGCGCAAGTGTAGTAAGATTATTTTGTTTATCAATAAGTTGAATGATGTGAGTAGTAGCTTGATCTTGCTTAGGAGAAGATTTAAGACATGGTGGAATAGATGAGGAAGGGCGTAAAGGATCAAAAGAATGATGAAATGAATGAGAGATATTATGAATAGGATTGGATGACATGGAGGGTTCTTGATCTTGATATTTATTTATATTTTTTTCTTTATCATTTTTAGAGTCCTCTTGACATGGAGTCACTTCTAAGGACAAGGAAGCATGTTGGGATTGTATGGAAGAATTTGGAAAAGATGGTGAAAGATTAGTTTAAGTAGGCATTATAGCGCATGAAGGCTTAGGCTCTTTAGGTTCAACATTATTGAAATTATTTTCAGCCAAGTGAAGGTTAGCTTGAGTTTATTTAAGAAATAGCCCTTGAGGATAACTACAAGAAACTACATGAAAAGTATTAGGATCTTTGTTGGATGAAGAATTTGTGAAAGATTTGGAAGACTCGGAAGCTTTAGGAAATGTATGGGTATTGGAGGAAGTAGGGGATGGAAGGGAACCATCACAAGACAAAGGTTCAACATTAACATGATCTTGCTTGAGAGTGTCATCTTTATTTTTAGCATGAATGTTCTTAGAGGAAGGATTCCTATAATATTTACATTTCAAATCAGCACAGTGCATTTTATATTCTTCAACAGTAGTAGCTGGATTATAATCAAGGTATTGTTCACAAAACTCATCAAAGTTTCTTTCAAAATCTGAATCATACAGATCACCATCACGATCTTTCCAATATGAGGACCCATTTCTAGTAAGCACAAGGACACGACTAGGAGGACTCTTAGGAATAGAGGTATCATAGGTATCACTACATTGTCCATCATCATAGTCATAATAGTCATCATAGGTGGGTGCATCACTCTTTGTGGAAGAGGTATCATAAAGACTATCACATTTCTCATTATGGTATGTCTTGTGAAGAGAAGTAAGACTCTTTGAACAAGTAGAAGAAGAATGAGATTGTGAAGAAGAGAAAATTGAAGACTTAGTGTAGGAAGAGGGCTTGGATAATGAAGAATTTGAATAATGTTTAGAAGAGTCATGATAAGATTTGGAAGATGAAGAATGTGAATAGTGTTTAGAAGAATCATGATAAGATTTAGAAGATGAAGAATATTTGGATGAGATCATGAGTATGATTCTAGCAAAGGCATTTGATTTAATCAATTTTTCTTTTATTTTTGTCATAAATTCATCACTCATGAGAATTTTGGAGGAACAACACTTTTCAAATATGTCAATGAGCTCAAGATCATCTATTCTTAATAAAGGTTCCAAAACTAGATATTTGAGATTCATGGTTCTAGAAGAAGAAGAATCAAGCATAGGAGCAACATAAGAGATAAAATAGAAGAAAATAGACTAGATAATAAAAGGAAAAGAATCAAGAAGAAGAAGAAGAATTTTCCATGGGAATAGAAGACTTTAGAAGAACATGGGAAAATGGAGAAGAAAGAAGAAGACTAAGATTCATCTTATGCAATTGATACCATAACATTCATTGAGATGTTGAGCAACATGACAGCACCTAGGATCTGAGATCTGGACTGACCAAGGAAGACCAAGCTTCTAAGGAGAACTCACTATAGCAGGATGGAACTCAGTTTCAATATTCCAATTAGATCTTTCAAAATATTTCACAATGATGATCAAGCACATAAAACAGCAATCAAGGAGTTCAAGCAAGCAATTGTCTTCAAATAATGAGCAAGGGGCAAAGCAACCTTGCACATGAACAATGATAGTGACTTAGTATTTCTACTCCTTAAAGGTTCTACTTGTGTATGTTCTTGAAAATGTTTTAGCAGGCACATAGAACACAACAACACCTTAACAAGCTGTCTACAAGGATATATGTGGCTTTCTAAAAGGATTCCTTGATATACACAAGGTACGTGAGGCCCAAATTTGTAGATGAGAAAAATCAAAAATCACACAGTCAGGGGGAGACGGTAACCCAAATCTCCTCCTTCACTTCTCAAAGGTATAAAATTCTTTGAGGCTTAGCCAAGAGTGATATCAAAATCAATTCCCAAAAGAGGTATCTTTCAATTCACCACCCGCTATTTATACTCTGTTGGAACACAGGAGTTAAAGTCATCCCTTGAGGTGGTGTGTCCCCAAGCAGGCCTTCTAAAAATAAAATTAAGTAATTCACTATCAAAAGTATTTAAAGCACTAAAGGTGGAACACTTAACTCTTCAAGTAAATGTGAAGTGAGTCCAAAAGTGGAACATTTAACTCTTCAAGTGAATGTGAAGCGATTCCAAAATTGAAACATTTAACTCTTCAAGTGAATGTGAAGTGAGTCCAAAAGTGGAACATTTAACTCTTCAAGTGAATGTGAAGTGAGTCCACAAGGTGGAACATTTAACTCCTCACACAAACTCAAAGTGAGTCCAAAAGTGAAACATTTAACTCGTCACACAAACTCAAAATGAGTCCAAAAGTGGAATATTTAACTCCTCACACAAAATCATAGTGAGTCCAAAAGTGAAACATTTAACTCTTCACACAAACTCAAAGTGAGTCCACACTTTAGAAAACTAATGAGATTAAGAAAGCATAAAAAGGGAGAAACTTTGTGGAACACTTAACGCTCTTTTCAAGTAGACCCCTCCCCTATGTATGAATGTTGACCTTGCATCCAAAGGGTGGTAATGAGTGGTGATTAGAAATAAGCGAGTCCAACACCCAATTTAGCTAACAAGATCAATCAAAAGTACTCTAAAGTTGCTTATCAATACTACTCACAAATGCAAAAGGGTTTGAACCATGGAATATTTAATTTTCCAAGTAAACATGAAGTGAGTCCAAAAAGTGGTGCATTTAACTCTTCATATAAACAAGGAATGAATCCATGCCCTCAATCATTCAATGAGATATTTGATATTGGAACTAAGAATTACTTAAGGTTTAAACACAAGCATTCACTTATATAAACTTGTAAAAATAAATCTATGTTCTTTCATTTCCCATTAAGAGCATCAATTGAAATGTGTTCTATGAAAGCATGTAAACACTCAAGCCAAACACATGAGAGGTTCAATTTTAATCTCAAAATTCAAATGTTGTAAAGATGGAACAAAGTACCTCAAGTTCAACATTTTGTTTTAAGCATTTTCCATGAAAGCAAGAGCACCTTCAAATGAACAAGACAAGAAAACAAGCAAACAAGATATGCAATGTCTATCCAACTTATGCAAACCCTAGGGTTAGATCTGAAAATCAATTTTTATGAGCAATAATAGCCAGAAAATAATCCAAATGATCACTCATATCATGCATTGAACAATGAAAAATAAGTGCATACTCATCACAAAAGTTTATTTTTTTGTATTTGACCTAGTCAACAAGATTTGATTTTTTTAATATGATTTTATCCAAAAAAATAGAAATAAAAAATAGAGACCCATGGTAAAAAATAGAGGGCTTTCCAAAAATGTAAAATTTTTTAAAAAATCTCTTCATTTGTGCCCTAGAGACCCATTTTACCAAAATAGACCAGTTTTTGTAAATCAATTATTTGAGCCACTATATTGCACCCAAATTTAAAACATAAAGAATGGAGCCCCTATATAATTTGAAGAGATTTTTGAAAATATAAAAATTTCTTTAAAATATGCTAATTTGCACCAAAAATTAATTTTTTATGAAAAATCAAGAAAAAATTATAAAAAATAAAAAATACTTCAAAAAATTCTAAATTTTTTTTTGGAGCTTTTCTGATATGTCACCAACTTGAAAAACAATTTTCAAACCAAAATACTAAGTTTTTTAGGAGATATGATCAAATCTTTCAAAATCTAGGGTTTTCCATCTCCAAACAAATCTGCACAAGGGTTAGCTCCAAAAATAATAAAAAACTAGCATGTAAAAGTGGGTTTCCCCACGGTGGGTGCTAAAAATGTATGGTAAAAATGTGACCACACTTTTATGAATCCTTACATGCAAGAAAACTCAACAATGAGCCTTCACAAATCGATCCATAGCTCTTTATGCATGGAGTTGCAAGATTTGTAAAATTGCTCTCAGCTAGAGCTATAAACTCATGACCTTGCTAGTCAACCACACAATGAGAGATTCCAAATTAAAAATAATGGCAACAATGTCAATATCTCCAATGAAATCAATATGGATGCAATGCAATGCAAACTAATCTATGAGAATGAAAGATGCAAGCTATGCTATGAAAGGAAAATACAAGTGTTACAAATCCTCCTATTAAGCTATGTGAGATTAATCTATTGCATAAAGGAAATCTATATTAAAAATTGCATGATTATGCAACTATGATGTAAGAAAATAAGCTAAATGAAATGCAACAACAATGTCTTCAAAGCTTGAATGCAAGAATGTCTTCAAAGAGCTCCAAATGACCTAGAAAACCTGCAGCATAACATTAGCATAAAAACCTAAGATATGAAAATGAAGGAGAGAGCTCTCCTTTTATAAGAAATGAAATGAAAATGGGCCATTGAGATTAAGAGGCAAAAGACTTAATCAACGATGGAGAAAAATAGAAGCTTGATCCTTGTGCACAAATGTCCTCCAATAGGAAAATAGAAGTTGACTTTAGTGTCCATATAAGACAAAAAATATTTTTTCTCTTTTTATAAAATAAGAATAATGTTTTATTTGTGCAACATAGGATAAGAAGAAAAGTGAGGAATTTTTATTTAAATAAAAGGAGAGGAAATTCCTTTTAATTAAATAAAGGCTTAGGATAAAGTGATTTTATTATTTAATTAAAAGAGATTTTTAATTAATTAAAAAGGAGCATGTTCTCTTAATTAAATAAGATTTTTATTTTTTCTCTTTTAAATTAAATAAGGCTCAAACCTTAGGAAATATTGAATTGATTATGATTTGATCAAGGAAATTGATATAATTGATAAAATGCTAATTTTTGAAAATATTGATTCAGGGATTTGACAAATTGCTGAATGGGGGCCCAAAGTCTAGGCGACCATTTTAGGGTGCATACAACAGCTTGATCACACAACTGGGATTATCTAAAATTGCTATTGATCCTAAAAAGAAGATAACTATCAAGGTATATGATGAACAAGAAAGATCTTCCACAAGCACAATTGTTTTACCTATCAGAACAGGTCCTGTTATCAGAGATATCACATGTCAAGTTCTTGATCTACCTTTGGCTTACAACATTCTCCTAGGGAGACCCTAGATACATGAAATGAGAGCTATTCCTTCCACATACCATCAATGTGTAAAATTCCCTTATGAGGGTGTAGAGGTAACCATTCTAGCTGACATATCTACAACTTGCAATGCCTTAAAGGAAAGTGCTGATAAACTTGTCCCTAATAACAAAGAATCTTCCACTAAGTGATCAGACATTGCATCAACATCCAAGGTTGAATAAATTGCTAAAGAAGTCAAAATTAAGGACAATGGTATGGGAGAATACACGATGGAACCTGTTTTATCTCTCACATCTCTCCTGTTGTCTCCAAAATCTTATGGACAAGCTTCAGACAAAGTAAAACCTCATACTAAACAATCCCAGGTCAAGTTCAATGGAAGCTTTGTCACAAAACAAGTATATAAACAAGATTTTGAGGAAGATGAAGTCATGCTTGCATGGTTATACAAAGATGAGTCTCAAACCCAATCAGTCCAGAAATGTGATGCTTCTTCAAGAAAAATTCCTCAGAAGTCATATGGACCAGGGAATAAGCTGATTGCTAAAATGTGATACACTAGAAAAGGACCTCTATGATTACAGGGTAAAGGTCTTTTGTCACCTCTTGATCACCATGGCCGCACAAAAGAGAATACAACAGGTCTAGGATATAAGAAGAAGCCATTTTATCTTAGCATCAACTCTCCTCATGTCTTAGAACAGATCGAACCACCTATAGATATTCAACTAAAAGAGGGAACACAACAATCTGACAGTGATGATTCTAACACCACCACTGAGCTCATTCCTTATGAGCATTTTCCTAAAGAAATAAAAGACCTTCTTGACAAAAAGGATGATCTGATCAAAAGGATTAATGTAGTAGACACACAAGAACCTACTATGAAACATGAGATAGTTGCACCACAAGAACCAGCTAATCTTGAAGACAATCAAACAGATAGAGAAGAAGGTGGAAGCTATTCTAAGACAAACTCTCATGAGTATGAATTCAGATCTGAATCTGAGGGTAACCCTTCTTGGGGTATTCACCCTAAGTTACTCATGTCCTTAATTTTCCTAGAGGCATTGATGAGGAATCTAATGATTATGAATGGGGAGTCATTCCAAAGGAAGATGAGCTCATTACAGAAAAACATGTTGATGTTATCCACCAATATGCACCTAAACCCAATGTGAGTCTAGAGCGAATTGATAAACTAAATGAGCCTGATCCACCTATGGCTGAAATGGACTCCCACAATGACATTGAGCCTCTTCATGAATTAAACATCTTAAGTTGTAATATCACCTTCAAACTCAAGAGTCGGGTTAGGACTAATGATGATAGCACCATATCTCTAAACACTATTTCCCAATCTTTCCATACTTTGACTATCCAACACCTTGAACTTCTTGACCAAACTTTCACAGATTTGAACCAAGATATCTATACCTTTCCTAATGAATATGCCCTTGCTTTCTACCTCAATGCAGTTGAGCCTATGAAGACTTCCATTAGTGAACTGAGCATTAGCATGATAGATTCAGACATCAAGTATATTAGTTAAAAGAATAAGACTAAAAATAAAAAGAAGAGGAGTTATGAGGGTGAAAACCAGTTTGTGGTAGTCTCAGAACCTACAAAAGGAAAGAAAAAAGATGTATCCAAATGTAAACCTCTCTGAGGTGCCTAAGGATGAGATATTTGATGTCCTTCTGAGTAATTTATAGGATAGATCTCCAATTCTAATAGAGGCTACTCAATCAATCAACTTGGGAACAAAAGAAGAGCCACAATTGATCAATGTAGCACAATCTTTGTCAGAAGAAGAAAAGAAAACATTTACTACATTTCTAACAAAGAAAAAGATCAACTTTGCATGGAAATATTCAAATATGCCAAGGTTAGATCATGATCTTATAATGCATCATTTATCTATCTCTCCTGGAGTAAAACCAGTCAACCAAAAGTTAAGAAAGATGCATCCACATGTTGCACTCTTGGTAAAAGATAAATTAGAAAAGCTCCTAAAAGCCGGATTCATTTGAGTTATTGACTATGCTGAATGGATCTATAATATTGTTCTAGTATCTAAACCCAACAAATCTATAAGAGTGTGCATAGATTTTAGAGATCTAAACAAGGCATTCCCTAAGGATGATTTTCCATTACCAAATATTGATATGATAGTGGATATGACTGCAAGCTATGAGATGTATTCTCTAATGGATGATTTCTCGGGCTACAATCAAATAAAAATTGCTCCAGAGGATCAAGAGAAAACTACTTTCACATGTGCATGGGGTACCTTCTGTTGGAATGTCATGTCATTTGGTTTAAAGAATGTAGGTACTACATATTAGAGAGTTATGACATCTATTTTTTATGACATGATGCATCACACTATGGAGGATTATGTTGATGACACTTTGGCAAAATCTATGATAAGATCTACACATTTAAATGATTTGAGCAAAATTCTAGATCAAATGGAAAATTTTAGTCTCAGACTAAACCCTAAGAAGTGTGCTTTTGGTGTCACTTCTAGCAAGCTCGTAGGCTACATTGTTTCAAAGAAAGGAATTGAAGTAGATCCAACAAAGGTTAAAGCTATCATATAAATGCAACCTCCTAAGAATATTAGTCAAATGAGAACATTACAAGGGCGAGTACAATCTATTAGATGATTCATATATCAATTGACAAACATCTCACAACCTTTCACAAGAACATTACATAAAGGTGTGACATTTGCATGGAATGAGGATTGTGAAAAGAATTTTAATCATATCAAGAAATATTTGGTGAATCCTCCTATTTTGATGCCTCCTATTCAAGGGAAGCCATTGATCCTCTATGTCTCCACTACAGATACATCATTGGGAGCATTGCTAGCACAACATGATGAGAATAAAAAGGAAAGAGCTATATACTATATCAGTAGAACATTGGTTGCATATGAGAAGAACTATTCAATGATTGAGAAATCTTGTCTAGTTGTAATCTTCACATCATAGAAACTAAGACATTACATGTTATCTCATACAACATAGTTAATAGATAAGATTGTTCTACTAAAGTACCTACTAAGCAAAGCTACTCTCACAGGTAGATTAGCTAAATGGGTAATGCTATTGAGTGAATTCGACATTGAATATGTTGAAAGAAAAGCTATAAAAGGACAAATAATTACAGATCAGTTAGCTAACGCACCAATGTTTGATGATACACTAATGAAAATGGAATTTTTGGATTACTCTATCATGAATCTTTCCTCTAAAGCATGGAAATTATTCTTTGATGGCTCCTATACACAGAATGGATCTGGAGCAGGCATATTGTTCCTCACTACTCAAGGATACTCAATCCCCAAAGCATTCTGAATCAAATTTCCTTTGTTTGATATTTGGCTGAGTTAGATACATAGATATTTTCATTATGGAAACATATGAGCTACATGAAGATCACACAGGTCAGAGAGCTAGTATGTCAGAACACAATGCAAAATTGTCTAAGTATGAGGCAGTGTATTTTTGCTAGTGAACCTGAAGACAATTTTAGTTGGCGATGTTGATTGGAGTAAGTTCAATGCTTGCACACTGGAACATAGACACTATGGTGACTATTGAACACTCACCTTAGAGTGCAAGTCAGTACGGCATGTACGAAAGAAGTTATGACAATTTTACTAAAGACAGTGTCAAGCTGACAAGACAAAATATGAAGACAGAATTGATAAAGACTTAAGGGTTATTTTGTTTATAAAAATAATGACTTAAGAATATAAAGGGATTAAATCCTAGATGTTAATCCTTGGATAAAGACATTATGAAGGCTGACTAAAAAATTAATTTGTCTTAGTAACTTGTATAAAGATGTAATGATGTAATGTAAAAGATGTAGCAAGAAATGATGATGTGTATGTAATAGTGAAAGTGAAAGAGCAACGAAAGGATATTGATGCAAGTAGTATAAGGTTATGTACCTTGACTTATTTTTGTAATCAATGAATATTGTATATTACTTTTTTGGGCAGTGGGCTCATTTGGTAATCATATTTTGTATCACCAACTCCTAACAGGGTTGAGGCTTCTAACAAGGCGTATAGTCCCTTAATCAGGACTGAGACACTATATGCTTGTAATAGACTCCTAATAAGGTCAACATTCTTAACATGATACTTTTGATTAGTGGATCTTTGTGGGTACCATCCCCACCAGGGTTTTCCCTCGGCCAGGGTTTCCTCAAGAACAAATAATATGTTATGAGTTCTTTTATTTTATTGTTATGCATGTTGTTCAGCTTTCTATGTTATGCATGCACTAAGATAATTTGTTATATCCATAATTGGGAAAAAGTAAAAGTTTGTGAAATACTAATTCACCCCCCCTCTTAGTATTCCCTATTTCTAACAATTGGTATCAGAGCCTAGTTACTCGGAGAAGAATTATTCAAGGAAAGCCTAGCAGCTTGAGTAAGATCTTTATGGATATGGATTAGCTATAGAAGAATCTTGAAGAATCTCTTGAATAGATTGATATGCTTACTAAAGAAAGAGATACTTTGAAAGAAAAATATGATGATGCAAAGAACCTCATTGAGAAACTAAAAAATAAGTTGGAAGATCTGAAATCAGAAAAGGAATCTGAAATACAAATTGAAGATTGTGATGACAACATAGAAAAAGAAAATGAGATCCTTAAACATGAACTGAAGATAGCAAATCTAAAGCTTAGTCTGAAAGATGGAAATGGAAAGAATGAAGAAAATTTGAAATCTGAGAATGAAAATCTGAAACTTGAAAATGAAGGGCTAAAATCTAAACTTGGCAAAGTAACATCTAAACTTGAGAAAGTAAATTTGTAGTATGTTGAACTTGAGAAATACAATACAATTGTGAAAGGTGAACTGACTCAATCTAAGTAGCAACTTGAAAAGCTATATTCAACTAGTGATAAAATTGATGAGAAAATATCTTATCAAAAACCATTCTATGATAAAACTAGTCTTGGATTCAACACATTCAAAGCAAATGAAGAAAGCAAGGAACCAGATCTGAAAATATCTGAAAACCTAGATGAAAAGAAGTCTGATGAGATTAAAAAATCTAAAGATACATCTAAAGAAGAAGAACCACCTAAGCAAGAGGAATCACCTAAAGGTATGTAAAAAGAATTCAAAGGTAGATGTTTTGTTTCTTATACTATTGGTCACATGAAGAAAGATTGCACAAGTAAGCAATTAAAACCTCTTAATGGTTATTGTTATAATTGTCATGGTTTTGGACATAGAGCTATTGAATGAAGAAAACCTAAATTTATTGAGAATAACAATAGTAGTAGAATGTTTAAAAATAATAACCATGAAGATAAGAAACCTACTGAAGATATGAACAGAAGAAATGGAGTGATATGTTATAGATGCAACAAGGTTGGACACATTGCTAGAAATTGTAGATCACAGATCAATCAGCCTAGACCAAGATATGGAAATAATGGAATAGTTTATTAGATATGCAATAAGATTGGACATACAACAAGGTTTTCCAGAATGAACAATAGAGTTTTTCATACCAATCCTAACCCTATAAGTCATGCTAGAAGAAATGAAGATGCAAGTAACACTCAAAAAGGATGTTGTAGTAATTCAGATGAAGTGAAGTTTGTTAAAAGCAAAAATCAAGGAGACATATTCAGCATTGAAGGTAGTCAGAAAGGTGAAGTATCAAGTGGTAAGAATGAATCTTTACCTAACCCATCTCAAAGTACTTAATTCATGAAAATTGCAGTAGAATAATAACTTAGATTAGTGTAGAAGTTGATATATGATGAATTGAGTCTTGTATAGTTAATGAAAGTATGATGTTCTAATGCTATGGTTTAAGAGTGAAAAGAAAAATATTATGTTTTGTGAGATTGCAAGATGTTTTAAGTTTTACAAGTTAACAAAATCAGCTTTTTCGAAAGAAGCGGCAAAAGAATTGAATGTGATGTCAGATCTAAGTGAGATTGAAGTAATTAAAGGTCATGATCAGTATTATTTGATCATCAAAATAAATAAAAGTTTTAAGGAGATCAAAGAGCAATGATTGAAAGTGTTTTGCAAGGATTTGGTGAAGAATTTTTGTGCCAAATCTACGCAAGCCCTAAATCGCGGAATCGAGGTATTTTACTTGGCAGATCTTTAAATCAGTTAAGGAACTAAAGGAAATCATGGATGTTTCTTTGATTCACAATGTCAGAGATAAGAATAGACCTAAGATGAAAAGGGAACTAGTAGAACCCTTGGAAGATGATCCTAGGTTAGCTTTATCATCCGTACCAAACGGAGTTTTACATCTAGAGAATGTTAAAAGTTATATCAGAAGATCTACAATCAAGATATGCCACTGGAAGTAGGGTTTGAACATTTGAAAGATAATAAGATTATTAAGTATGCATTACAGTATGAATTTGACAATGAAGAATGCACCAAGATTATTTTTAGCAGAATTCACAATGGAAAGTTTTGGTTAGATGATAGATTGATGGATATCACAGCTGACCTAATTCATGAAGTGACTGGACTATCTAAAACTAGAGCCATTCCTTTGAATGAGAAGAACATAAGGAAAATAGTGATAGACAACACAATTTCATCCTATAATGGCAGCGGGATAGTCATTAGCAAGATACAACAAGATGATGTCATATATCTATGTAAGATCCTAACAACTAAGTTTTGTGCAAACTCTAGAGAGGATGACATGGCAGCTAGAATGATACATGTGGCTTATTTGATGTGTGTTGATAAAGTACAAGTTGATATGTGTGAGATTTTGAGAATTCAGTTATTTGAGAATTTGGAAAAGATAAAGAAGACAAAGTATTCACATTTTAGATTCTCATCTTTAATTACTTATATGTTTTTTCATTTACTGAGAAGATTTCCATACACCATTGGTAATGATTGGAATGATAGCCAAACTACAATGGAAATGATTAAAAAAGTTTATTTGAGGCATGTTATTGATAAAGTTAATGAAAGAGTAGTGTTGGTAATTAAGACATTTCAGAATTTGATGACAAGAAGAATAAGGATCCCACAGTCCCTAGTTGAGAAGTATAAAAATGAGATATGTTTCATGGTTGATACTGACTTTACATACATTGAAGTAGTAGAACCTAGAATAGAATTCATAGACCCTCTTGGCTATGAAATATTTGAGACTGATACAAAAGAGTATGTGAGTAGACTTCTTAAGAGCAAGTTGGATATTCATAGTAATAGGTTTGGAACCTTTGAAGAGAACTTCAACTCCGCAAAGTCTATCCTTGAAGAGAAGTAGTCAAAGAAAAGAGTTGAAAGTACTATTAAGAAAATACTAAAGGATACAGGAATGACTGAGCATGAGTTTCTAATAGAGAAACAAATAGTAGTAGTAGACAGAGAAATGGGACAAAAGGAAGTTTTGTCTATACCACCTATTGTAGTACAGAAAGGAGAAACACAAGTTAATGTAAAAGTGGAAAAAATAGAGGACTTAGAAGCAAGAAAATCAACTAGATCTACCTCCTCCACACCTAGAAAAAGAGTAAAAGAGATTGCTACTGAACTAGGTAAGAGGAAGAAGACATTAGTGCCACTAGTTTAGAGAAAGATTACAGAAATCAAGATGATGAAGATACTCCTGTCAAGAAGAAAACATGGAAACCAAGAATTGAAAGGGTAAATGAAGAGATTATACAAGATGGAGAAATTACAAAGATGAAAAAATATTATCACCTTTATGATTATGCAGAGAGATTGAATTTAGAAAATGCAGTGGTGAAGCACATGATTCTCTCTGATAAGAAGTTTGATACAATTCAGGGTAAGATACCTAATGACTTGTACAAGAAACTTGTAAATAGAAAGAAGTAGCATCAGAGGAAGACATAAATATAAGAGAAAATATTGTAAGAAAATTTTGTAATGTGAGAAATGAAGAACACTTCAAATAGATCATGAAGGATCTAAACACCCATTTGAGAACCAACAAGAGAACTATTCAGATTATGGGAGGTAAATATGAAGAAATAAACAAAGAGATAGAGAAAGCAATCATTAAGATTATGATAGAGAATGTTGGAGAACCATCAATTGTAGTAGAACCTACAGATCAATTAGCAGAAGTAGAACAATAGAACATTCCCTCTCCACCAGCAATAAATATTGAGGATGAAGCCATGAATGTTGAAGGAATGAAGATCACCTTGGAAAGTGATGACAATCTTTTTATGAATCTTGAAAATATTGTTGACAATTCAGCTTTTGAAGAGCAAGATAATGCTAAAGGTGAAGAGAAGACAAAAAATGTAGAACCTAAAGTGATAGATAAACAAGTACGTGTCCCCATTCAAGAAGAAATTAGGCTTACACCTAAAACTGGTAAGAAGACTGAGATTGGATCTATGTTTGAAAATTTACGAAAGGAAGTAGATGATGATGATCAGATGGAATTGATCACATCCTTGAACAAAATCATTGGAAAGAACAAGAAAGTTAAGAGTCTTGAAGGATGCTTAAAGGAACTTACTGAGAAGTTACAAGGCATTATATCTACACAAATTGTAGAAGATGACCCTCTAGAAAGAGCAAAGACACTGATGAACACTTTTGATAATGAGTTTACAAATTTGTCTAATATAGCAAAGATGAAAGCTCAAGCAATTTATGAGGCCAAAATACTTTTGGACATCAGTCAGAATATCATAAATGATATCAACAATCTTGATATTTGCATTAAGGACTTGAGAAAGAATTTGGAAAGAGGAAAGTCTTTGTACATTCAGTGTACAAAACTAGAGAACTTGGTAGCAGAGGAAATTCAGAAGATGAAGTCTAAGGAAGCAGAAATTCAGATCGAAACAAACCTTATTTCAAGCCCCAATGTGAAGATATTGGATGTAGAGAAGAAAATCTGTAAGATCTATGATGAAATAAGAATTTTGCAAGATGACAAGGATAGGAAGTTGAAGAGATTCTCTCTTTTAAGAGAGCACATTTTTATAAAATTAAGTATTGTTGAAGGACAACTGGAAGAATGTCTTTTAGCCAAGACATCTTTTCAGAAGTTTAGTTTTGAGAATCTCCAAGCATGTGAGATTGCATATTATGTATTGTGTGCACTACTCAATGTGGTAGATTCAATTAAGAAATCATGGGAGAAAGATTTGGAAGTCATGAAGATAAACTTTTCAAATTGTGTTGCAAGCCTATCGTCTTTGCAATATTGAATCAAGGTATAACACTTTTTTGAACACAGTATTGTAACCCTCCTTACCTGATTTTTGTCATTGTTGTCAAAGGGGGAGAGATATATAGTAGAAAATTGATAAGGATATATACTCTTAGGGGGAGTATAATGTATAGATAGGATTTATGGAGTCATTAGGACAGCTTATACATATTTTGTATTATGGCCACAATTTTGAAATTTTGGAGTCTGTGACTTAGCCAATTTTCTCATATGTTGCCACCAATGACAAAGGGGGAGATTGTTGGAAATTTGGCTGATTTGGATACATAGATGTTGTAATTATGGAAACATATGATCTACATGAAGATCACACAGGTCAAAGAGCTAGTATGTCAGAGCACAATACAAAATTGTCTAAGTATGAGACAATGTGTTTTTGCTAGTGAACCCGAAGATAGTTTTAGTTGATGATGTTGATTGGAGTAAGTTCAGCTCTTACACACTTGAACATAGACACTATGGTGACTATTGAACACTCACCTCAGAGTTCAAGTCAATATGGCATGTATAGAAGAAGTTATGATAGTTTTACTAAAGACAGTGTCAAGCTGACAAGATAGAATATGAAGACAGAATTGATAAAGAGTTAAGGGATTATTTTGTTTATCAAAATAATGACTTAAGAATATAAAGGGATGAAATCCTAGATGTTAACCCTTGGATAAAGACATTATGAAGGCCTACTGAAAAACTTATTTGTCTTAGTAACTTGTATAAAGATGTAATGATGGAATGTAAAAGATGTAGCAAGAAATGATGATATGTAGGTAATAGAGAAAGTGAAAGAGCAGCAGAAGGATATTGATGCAAGCAATATAAGGTTATGTACCTTGACTTATTTTTTTAATTAGTGAATATTGTATATTACTTGTTTGGGCAGTGGGCTCATCTGGTAATCATATTTTGTATCACCAACTCCTAACAGGGTTGAGGGTTTTAACAAGGCCTATAGTCCCTTAATTAGGACTGAGAAACTATATGCTTGTAATAGACTCCTAACAAGGTCAACATCCTTAACAAGATACTTTTGATTAGTGGATCTTTGTGGGTACCATCCACACTGGGGTTTTCCCTTGGCCAGGGTTTCTTCGAGAAAAAATAATGTGTTATGAGTTCTTTTGTTTTATTGTTATGCATGTTGTTTAGCTTTCTATGTTATGTATGCACTAGGATAATTTGTTATATCCATAATTGGGCAAAAGTAAAAGTTTGTGGAATACTAATTCACCCCCCCTCTTAGTATTCCCTATTTCTAACATCCTTGCACAAACAATATTGGTGAATATGAAGCTCTCCTTAATGGTATGAAGATAGCAATTGAGTGGAGAGTGACAAAACTACACATTCATGGAGACACACAACTTGTCTTACACCAAGTCAATGATGTGTATCAAACTAAAGATGAGAAGCTAATCCCATACAAGAAAATGGTAGATGATCTAAAGAAATATTTCATATCTATCACATTTGAATAGATTCCTAGATTGGAGAACAGGGTTGCTGATGCTATGGCAACATTATCTACTCTACTACAGTAGCCTGAACATGAGCTATGCTACAATTTCCTGGTGGAAGCACTATCTTATCCTGCATATGATTCCCCTGACACCCACATGATCTACACTATTGTAGGTCATGATTCATCCAGATATAAAAACCTTTTCTCCTATCTCCAAGACCAAATAATTCCTGATTCCTTTAACTGGTATGAGAAATGAAACCTTATTTGCACTGCATCCCTATATGTCATCATTGGTAATGATCTGTACAAACGAGGTCTAAATGGTATGATAATTAGGTGGATCACATTCTAATGGTTTAACACTGGCTCAAAAACTTATTAGGGCTGGGTACTATTGGCCTGAAATGGAAAAAGAGGCTATCACATATGCAAAGAGTTGTCAAAAGTGTCAAGTACATGGAAACTTGATTCATGCACCAGGGAGAGATCTAATTCCCTTTACAAAACAATGGCCTTTTTAGCAATGGGCTTTTGATCTCATAGGTGCCATACATCCTCATTCCTCTAATGGACATACCCATATCATCACAGCTATAGATTATTTCACAAAATGGGTAGAAGCAGTTCCTTTGACTCAAGCAACCGGCAAGAAAATTTCTATGTTCATTTTGAACTACATTATATGTCGGTATGGTATTCCCTATTCTATAGTCATAGATAATGGTGGCCAATTCAAGAATAGAGACTTATATGATCTATGTGCTAAATTTAAGATTACCCAACATTGGTCATCTATTTATTATCCTCAAGGGAATGGACAAGCAGAGGCTTCTAATAAGAATCTATTGAAAATCTTGCATTGAATAGTTAATAAAATAGGAAGAGACTGGCATCTCATGATCAATCTAACTCTTTGGGCCTACATAACAAGTATCAAAATGACCACTAGGGCTACTCCATTCACTTTAGTTTATGGGTCTAAAGTGGTATTGCCTTTTGAGTTTGAAATCCTATCACTAAGAATCAGAATGCATGGTCTAGTAACTGATGACTACTACAGAGTGTCTAGGTTGCAAGAACTTGAACTACTAGATGAGTGTAGACAAATAGCATATGATCATCTAAAAGTATATCAGAAACAAATGTCTAGAGGTTACAACAAGAAAGTCAAACATAGAGAATTTCAGGTTGGCGATCTAGTCTTGAGAGAGAATCCTAAAAATCAATCACATAGAGAGCGCAAGGGGAATTTTGAACCCAACTAGCTAGGTACCTTTGTTATCACTGCTACTTTTGGCTTTGGAGCCTATCAGCTCTCTATGACTAAAGGAGAATAGCTCTGAGAACCAATCAACATTCTCCGTCTGAAGAAATTATATGCCTAAGACATTCAGTCTATGGTAAAATGTCCTGAAAAAATCAGAAAACTCAGAAAAAGTCTTGAAAAAATAAACATCTTGGTGAAAACCTAGCAATGGGTGCCTTGATGTATCACAAAAAAAATCAAAAGATTCAAACATATTAAAAAAATAAAATGAAAAATACAAAAAAAAGAAGAAAAAGAAAAAGTGCCTTGGTGAAAATCTGGAAACAGGCGCCTTGGTAGCAAAAATAGAATATCTACCAAGATGGTGATGTATCATCTTAAAATGGAAGCACTTCCATGATAAGAGCATTTAGCCCTTAGAGTAGGTGTTTTGGGAGAATGTCAAACACTTTGAATGGGTCACCGGCTTTGATCTGGCTTTTTCCCCATTTTCCACTTCTTTTCTATAGAGTTTTAGCATCCTGAACTAAAATTTTGAGATTCTTGACTTTTGGGTCAATGGTGACATTTTGGGTCAAAGGTGACATTTTGGGTCAAAAGTGACATTTTGGGTCAAAGATGACATTTTGGGTCAAAGGTGACATTTTGGGTCAAAAGAGACATTTTTGGGTCAAGGGTGAAATTTTTGGGTCAAGGGTGACATTTTTAGGTCAAAGGTGACATTTTTGGGTCAAAGTCAACCTCAACCCTGACCTGGTCAGGATAGACCTCAACTCTGACCTGGTCAAGTTTGAGCTTGTCCTTGATCCCTTGTCCAGATTTCAAATTTCCTTGATTTTTGGGTGTCGAGTTTCGGGGATATTTGTTTTCTCGCCTCCAGATCGGCCATTTCCGGTTTCAGAATGGTAAATCTTCAAATTGCATTTAATCTAGGTATATTTTCTAAAGGTTAGTACCTAATTGGGATTTAATTCTCCAAGGTGGCCCCTCTAGAGGATTGTGCCCTAGTTCACTATAAAAGGAGGCCTTCCTCTCTCATTTTCTCCATCAAGTTTCCAAGCAATTTCATGATCAAGGCATCAAGTTTTGTGACAACATCTCTCAATCAATGTTTCATGCTCAAGCTCTCAAGGTGATCAAGCAAGCATCCATTCAAGCATTCAAGTCCTCTCCTCCATTCAAGTTCTCCATTGAAGATCAAGGATTTAAAGCATTCAAGCCATTGAAGGGATTTGGTTCAAGCATTCAAGATTCATCATTCAAACCCTAGATCTAGCCATCATGATGGTGTGTTCTTCCTTCAAGATCCTTTCAAGACCCATTTCTTTTTTCCTTCAAGGTGGATTCCAAGCATACAATCATGGAGGTTTGATTTACATTTATTGATGTTATGTTTAAGCTTTCATATTAACATATTTGATTACATTTCAAATACAATTGTATATCTATTGAATGTCATAGCTTCATTGTTAGATCTACTTCTACTACTTGCTAGCATTCTCCATTTCAATTTCAATATTAAGGTTGATTCCAAACCAGGGTTTGACCAAGGCAAAGCCCCCAAACAAGCAACAAAAACCCTCTTTTTCTTGCAGGTCCAGGTGCAGAACTTCAGATCTGAGATCGGATTCGGATACCCTTTTTGGTGAACTTTCAAGATCCGCAAACAAAGTCAAAATTGACCTTCATTTTCCTGAGGTCATCATTGACCTTTTATGAGGGTCAAGGTCAACCTGATCTAATCTCAGAAAAAGATTTTTGGGTTTTGTAAATCTCACAGTTTCAGTTTAAAATTGCAAGAATCAATAGTTTTTGAGATTGTAGACCTCCTTTATTTTGTGGATTTAGATGCTCTATTGTGTTAGATCTTCCTTTAGATTCCCTTCTATGTTCACATTCACTCTACATTTTGGTAAACCCAACATACTTACCCCTTTCTTTTGTGGATTTAGATGCCCTATTGTGTTAGGTCTCCCTTTCTATTATCTTGTGTGTTCACCTTTATCCTTTACATTTTGGTGAACCCGACATACTTACTCTCCTTTCTTTTGTGGATTTAGATGCCCTATTGTGTTAGATTTGTGGTTAATCTTTTCTTGCATTAAGATTAGGTTTATTTATGCCCTTGCATTTACATTTCAAAAATCCAAAAAAATTGCAAAATTTCTTTAAAAATACAAAAACATTTACATTTTCATGCTTTTAGTATTCAAAATGTATGATTCTTGTTTTGAGTACTTTGATGAAGTTTTTGTTGTTCAAGATGATAGATCCCTTAATGAGGTACGTGGAAGTGAGGATGAAATTTTTTTGAATGAGATCTCCATTGATCCTATTCCTATTTCATCTTCCTCTACAACCTCTTCAATTGACCTTTACAAAGATGAGTTGGGGATTGATGTTCATTCTTCTCCTCATATATGTCTTTTCTATGAGCCTTGTTTACAATACAATTTAGCTTCTTTCCCCTTTAGGGATCAAGCTTTAATGACTCATGGCACTCCTACAATGCACTTTATGGATAGGGATGATAATCCTCCTATTTGGGATGAACCTTTAAATTTGGATATTGATTACTTTCTTCCTCATGAAGCCATTTTGGATAATCCTCCTATTTGGGATGAACCTTTGGATTTCGATATTGATTTTATTCATGAAACCATTATAGATAATCCTCCTATTTGGGATGAACCTTTGGATTTCAATGTTGATTACTATCTTCCTCATGAAGCCATTGTGGATAATCCTCCTATTTGGGATGAACCTTTGGATTACGATCTTTATTACTCTCTTCCTCATGAAGCCATTGTGGATAATCCTCCTATTTGGGATGAACCTTTGGATTTTAATATTGATTACTCTTTTCCTCATGAAACCATTATGGATAATCTTCCTATTTGGGATCAATACATTGATTTATCTTCTCCTTGTGAAGAATTTTTAATACAAGAAGATGACATTATACATCCTTCACCTCCATTTAGGATTCCTTCTAGTGATGAGGCATTAGCGGAGAAAGATAGGCATTCCCTTAATGCTTTTCTCCTTAGTAGTGACCTTATGGAAAATCAAGATCCTACCTCACATCATTCTTACCATAATATTACTTATCTCTATTCCAACCCTTTTCCAAGTATGGTTCCAAGTGTTCCTTTGGTTGTGTTTTCCATTCATATCACATCCTACACTTTTCCTAGTATTCCTAATCTTCATAATCTAGTTCCTAAATTTCCTAATCCTAATCCTATCTTTCCTAATCCGATTCCTAATTCTCCATTTTCTATTCCTAGTTCTTCCCACACTTATGATGAGGTTCAAACTATGGTTCATGATGTGCAAATATTTTTCAAAGTACCTTCTCCTTATTATCCGGTCTATAAATATAAGAGAAAAGAAACTTCTCCTTTGATATTATTCATAATTTTACCCCTCACTCTCTTTTCCCCTCTAGATTGGGGGGAAAGAGGTATATTTCTTCCTGTCTTTTAGAATCCATTATGTTCCTGCTTTGAGCTTAATTGGTTATTCTTTCATTTATATTGATGGTTTTTATTATGATAGTTTTTCATCTATTGCTCTCTTCTATTATTCCAGATATCTTTTCTAGGAGATATGTTTTGCAAAGGTATCCCTTGCTTTCATCTCTGGGGGGTAAGGTTCTTTCTTCTCTCTCTTTTTCTAGGGAACTCCTTTCCTTAGCTTAGTGGTATTTGTTTATATTGCAATATTATTGTATCATATTGACAGATGTTTTGACTATGGATAATCTTCTTATATGAGAAGTTGTTGTCCTAATTCATCACTTCTTCTCTAGGTTGCAAATTATGTTCTTTATAAACTCTTACCCTCGCTTTGATGTTAGAGTTGTTTCCCTCATTCCAAAGATTCCCCTTCCTCTCCTTTGCAGGGGGCTTGATGATTGAATCTTTGTTCTCACCTTTTGGAAGATGATATTTTATCTAAAGCACTCCTCTTTGGTGGGGGTCTTGTTGATAAGATCTCGTTCATTTGAGGATCCTTTTCCATGAGTGACATATCCTTTTCATGATTATCTATACTCTTGGATGTAGGGGTCAATACCCCTCGCTAAGAATATGGTATACATTATTGTAAATAGGGTATCTCCTTGCTTTGTGAAGTAGGTATCCTCTTCCATTTTTGTTCCCACACTTGGGGAGCAAGGATGCCATCTCCTTCTTCTCTATCTTTCCAGGATTCACCTCTTTCCTTGGTTAATCAGTATTTATCTATTATGTGATATCCAATCATACATAAAAATTTTGGTTTGCATTGAGGATCTATGTCCTTGATAACAACCTCTTTTGTTGTTTGATATTGGGTTTCCATGGTTGATATATCTCTCACCTTGGAAACTGAATAGTGTACTATCCCTCATGAGGATTACTTTCTTTTCACTTCTTGCATGATATCTCTTTGCATTCGTCCCTTCCATGGCCTCATAGGAGTTGTGACCTTCTTGGCTTTGACTAGGTGTTTTTTTTGGATATTGTCTTGATGCTAAGGAAGGCTTTATCCTTGTTCTTTTCTTTCCTTAACATGTCAAAATAGTATGTTTTTTCCATATTAAGGAGGGGGGCATATATAGAGTCTCCCTTGTACTATATTTTTTTATTTTTACATACTAAATCTTGGAAGGTAACGCACATAATTTGCTAAATCCTAAAAAGATACGCATTTATATGCTAAATCTTCCAAAGGTAACACACATAAGTTGCTAAATCTTGAGGAGACACACATTTTTCAAATTTTTCAATATGCTAAATCCTTTGAAGGTAATGCACATAAGTTGCTAAATCCTAAAAGGACACGCATTCCCAATTTCAAATATGCTAAATCTTGGAAGGTAACACACATAAGTTGCTAAATCCTAAAAAGACATGCACCAATATGCTAAATCTTCCGATGGTAACGCACATAAGTTGCTAAATCCTAAGGAGACACACATTTCATATTCATAGTGATACAAGAAGGTGGATCTATGAGTATTCTAGAAGCTGTTAGAAGACGCATTACAATTGCAAACACAGTTTATGGGTGAACCTGTTGGGCTCTCCCTCTAGGGTGATTCATGGTAAGGTGGGCATCTTACTAGTTGAGGTAATCACTCTTTTCCCTTTCTCTCTTTTCACTTTCATGCTAGTAGGACTGGATCATGAAGCTATGTTATTTATAGTGTTTCTCTTGTCTTTCTTATGTAATCATTTATGCTTTTATGATAGCTTTCCAAATATGATATTAGTATGAGAAATATTTCTTAGCGAGGTTTCTTATGCTAATTGATTTGGGTTATTTAGTGCTAACCCATGTTCTTTTGGTTTTCTCTTTTCACACCCTCATGCATGTATGTTGAGTTAGAGTCCTTAGCCTGGGGGCTTGTGTCCCTAACTAAGTGTTATTTTATCTCTTTGTGAATCCACTTGGATCTCTTATTTCTTCTCCTTTACCAAGACTTTGCATCAAATCCATACTCTTGCTAAAGCGGGGGCTTAATGTATCATCTTAAAATGGAAGCACTTCCATGATAAGAGTGTTTAGCCCTCTGAGTAGGTGTTTTGGGAGCATGTCGAACACCTTGAATGGGTCCTCGGCTTTGATTTGGCTTTTTCCCCATTTTCCACTTCTTTTCTACAAAATTCTAGCATCCTGAACTGAAATTATGAGATTCTTGACTTTTGGGTCAAAGGTGACATTTTGGGTCAAAGGTGACATTTTTGGGTCAATGGTGACATTTTTGGGTCAAAGTCAACCTTGACCCTGACCTAGTCAGGATCGACCTTGACTCTGGCCTGGTCAGGTTCGAGCTTGTCTTTGACTCCCTATCTAGATTTCAAATTTCCTTGATTTTTGGGTGTCAGCTTTCAGGGATATTTGTTTTCCCGCCTCTGGATTGGCCATTTTGGTTTTCAGAATGGTAAATCCTCAAATTACATTTAATCTAGGTATATTTTCTAAAGGTTAGGACCTAATTGGGATTTAATTCTCCAAGGTGGCCCCTCTAGAGGATTGTGCCCTAGTTCACTATAAAAGGAGGCCTTCCTCTCTCATTTTCTCGATCAAGTTTCCAAACAATTTCATGATCAAGGCATCAAGTTTTGTGAGAACATCTCTCAATCAAGTTTTCATGCTCAAGCTCTCTCAAGCTCTCAAGGTGATTAAGCAAGCATCCATTCAAGCATTCAAGTCCTCTTCTCCATTCAAGTTCTCCGTTGAAGATCAAGGATTTAAAGCATTCAAGCCATTGAAGGGATTTGGTTCAAGCATTCAAGATTCATCATTCAAACCCTAGATCTAGCAATCATGAAGGTGTGATCTTCCTTCAAGATCCTTTCAAGACCCATTTCATTCTTCCTTCAAGGTGGATTCCAAGCATACAATCATGGAGGTTTGATTTACATTTATTGATGTTATGTTCAAGCTTTCATATTAACATATTTGATTACATTTCAAATACAATTGCATGTCTATTGAATGTCATAGCTTCATTGTTAGATCTACTTCTACTACTTGCTAGCATTCTCCATTTCAATTTCAATATTAAGGTTGATTCCAAACTGGGGTTTGACCAAGGCAAACCCCCCAAACAAACAACAAAAACCCTCTTTTTCTTGTAGGTGCAAGTGTGAAACTTTGGATCTGAGATCAGATTCAGATCCCCTTTTCGGTGAACTTTCGAGATCCGTGAACAAAGTCAAAATTGACCTTCATTTTCCTAAGGTCATCATTGACCTTTTATGAGGTTCAAGGTCGACCTGATCTAATCTTAGAAAAAGATTTCTGGGTTTTGTAGATCTCGCAGTTTCAATTTGGAATTATGAGAATTAGCAATTTTTGAGATTGTTTGATAGGGTTTTTAGCTGATTCTTTTTTGGAGGTAAGTACCTTTATTTCTTAATTTCAATATTAATCATCTACATTTACTTTCTATATCAATACAATTCAAATGTAAGTATAAAATATTTGGTTTGGGGTCTCTTTTATGTGCAAACTGTTGTTCTAGGACCCCATCCATATTTTATCCTATTCAGGTGAAAACCTGGCAAACGGGTGCCACTTGTTCAAAATGCTCCATCTATCAATGCAATCTTGGTCTTTCCCATCTTTTAGTCCTACTTTAGTTTGTACATATCTCCTAGTTTGTTCTCGCATTCCTATTTTCAATAATTCAGTTTGTACACCAATTAGCAAAAATGTCTGTATCTTATCAATGCTTAACTCTTGGGAGCAATCAATGTCATATCTTATGGTCTCTAGTATACCTCAGACGAGTCATATCCAGTCAGAGTCCTTTGAAGCTATATCCAAGTCAGTCAGTTAGTCTCCTCTCTAGAAAGGATTTTGCATCTACAACAATGCAATCAAACACCAACATCAACAGAAACTGAAAACAATCTATGCTTCACATGCTTTTGTCTCCTTGTATGCTTATTAATTCGCACTAAGATTTTTGCACATTTTTTCCCTTTGATCTCTTTTGATGATGTCCTTTATCAGATTTAGAGAGTGATGACTGGGGGAAAAATCTTTTCTTTGTTTCTTCTTGTATGTGAAAATCTAACAACTTTGGAAATTCTGGATTGAAATGGTGTCCATCTGTAAGAGCCTCTATCTCGAATTGGATGGCCTGAGTACCTCAACCATTGATACCCAAAAAATCTAGGGAATTTTGATCTAACTATTGTCTTTTTGAGTGAGTTACTTCTCCTATTGTGAAACGTGATCTTGCCTAAGGATATGAGTGATAAAGGGTCACTACAGGTAATTCACATTGGATTTAGAATGATCTCTTGACTTCTTGATGTGTTTGTTATGCAAGGCATATTCAGGTCATCACGATGTTTATGTTTTGATGCTTATACAAATTGCTATATCAAAATGGACATGATAATTAGGTCATCCTAGCATTTGTGCCTTGGTGCTTATATCTAATCCGACATTTTGAAAATAAAATCAATATTCATATGTCCATGGTTGTCTAACCAATGGGCATTGTATTGATTCTTGCACATACAAATCGATATTCATATGTCTATGGCTTCATCACTAGTGGACATTGTATTGATTTATCTGATTACCTAAAAATTCAATGATGAAAATGACTGACACATGATCAGTGACTAGGTCCTAGGTCTTAGGTTTGCATCGCATTTTGCATATCTCTTTGCATTTTGCATGTTTACATGATCTCACTACGGCTAAATAAACTTCAATGATCAAATGATTCTTCAATCGCATCTTCAAATCTAACAAGAGTCGAATCTCACACCAAGGTCCCTCCAATGAAACAACAAGTAGAACTCATTTTCGGGATCAAAATCAAAATTTGAGATCATTTATATTGTAAACTTCTTGACCTTCTAATCATCATTGAAATCCAGAATTCAAATTAACTAATTATCTTACATCAACTATCAAAATTTTAACTTGGTCAACCATTCTCAACTCATGGTCAAATCTAGTCAAACTTGGTCTTCTAGACCTCTAAATGATGCAAAATGCATTCCTGAACGTGTATAACCACTTCTCAAATCAATTAACATGCTTGTAAACTATAACGCTGACTTTTCTTGTCAGATTTCAATTTTCATCCCGAAGGGGGCATGGTATTGCACATCATTCAAGTCTATAAATCAAATCTTTCTTTCAGTGATCAAGACAACAACCACATCTAGTTGTTGATTCATCTAAAGACCTCGTCACTTGGGGAAAATCTATCATCGCTTGGGGCATATCAGATTCATCAAGATCCATATCAATCTGGTATCCTAATCTATCTTGTAAACTGTATCACCTTTTCATAACCATCGGTTCATTAGTGTTATTTCCTTGGTTCTTCGTAACTAATGGGTTTAGGATGTGATACCACTATGATTCTTTTGGACAATAAAGTCTAGAATTAGGTCACTCACTTCTTCGAAATCATAAGGTTTAGAATCAGGCGTTTTGATACTTTTTCGTAATCACCGGTTCATTGTTGCTATAGTTGACATCCTCATAATTCTTGGTCAACCAGGACCTGAGTTAGCATTTTTCAATCTTTCAATCGGTTTCTGTCTCGGAAATGGTTCATCTTTTAAATCAAACATCTATATCAAACATAGACTATTCTTTGAACCACTGTGCTTCGCACAGTAATTCAAAGAGGGGCAAAATGTAATACCCCAAAAATGGGCTATAGGTTCATTAACCTCCTACATCACCAAATTGAATGAAATCGACATTGAAGTCCTAACCTAAGGCACATCTGCACATCAAAAATCCTAATTGATTTTATCTTAATTTTGCATCAGGGAATATTCCTTGAAATATTCCTAAGTATTTTAATTATCTTTAATTGAATATTATTTGGTGATAAATCATATTTATCCTAAAGTTTGATTAATTGAATATTCTGAATATTTAATTAATTAGATTTAATACTATCAAGTAATTATTTAATTGCATTTATTCCTAAATTGTATTATTTAATTCTTACAATAAATAAAAAAATCTTATGACTAATTGATTAAATTCTTATTTAATTAATTAATGTCAATTGTCAAATTTAATGATATAGTTTTTGAATAAAAGTTTGATTTAATAATTGATTAACCCATAAATCAATTGTTTTAATTCAAAAATCAGTTAAGTGGAAAATAAATTACTTTATTTATTAAATTAATTCATATTAAATCATGCACAATCAGAAAAGCAGTCAACTTTAAAACAATTATTAAATTCAATTTGTTAACTTTCTAAACTCAACATCTGATGATGAGTTGAAAAAGTGAACTAAAGCTCTATTTTGAGTTAAACACTGCTTTTGCATGATTTTTGTGAATTAATTATTCTTAATTTCTTGTTAACTCAAAAATCAACCTGAGTTCATCAAGAGTGATTTATGGCTTTTCTCAATGCATTCTCAAGCCCTGGATTCCTATAAAATCAAGGCTCAGCTCTTCACAATTCATATCTCAATCTCTTAAATTTTCACAATCACTCTGGCGAATTGACATTTAAAGAATCAAGCACTTGTGACAAGCGAATTTGTGAGATCATTTCATTATTTTTCATAACTTTTGCATAGTTTTTCATATCATTTAGCATATCATTCTTAGATCAATTGCATAGCATATGAAATTCATCTATACTAGATTCATGTATCCAGTTTTTCATCCTTATTGCATACAAAATACAAAAATACAGATTAATTGTATTCATTCTACATTCATCTTCATTGCTTTCAATCTTTCAAATCCTTCATTTAGGTGTTGCATGGTCACTGATCTCGGTCTAATCTGAGAATACATACTCGTACCTACTAGAAGACTGTAAATCGCCTGGTTAGCTTAGTTTCCATTTCATTGCATATTTTGATTTTCACTAACCTCTAATGTTTGATTGAAGTGTTGTGTCCACAACTAGGTACAATTTTCACACACACATCACTGTCCTTTAGACATTGAACACCACTACTTCTATACAATGACAATTGTCTTCATAGCACTAATTTTGTTAGTTTGGATGCTCTTTCTTGTTACTTAATAACAATGATTTATTTTTACTACTTTGTGACCCTCTTCACTTCCCTTAATTCATTTATTGTTTGCATTGAACAATGTTTGGCCCAATCATGCACTATAGCAGCAAAACTACTATTTTGATCTTTCTTGCTTTGTCAATAATAGTGTTTTTGTCTTTGAATCATTGTCTTAATTGTTTCATAAATGTATCCCTTTGACTTAGGGGATGAGTTTCTTATCCTTTTGATAGTGACTATCAATTCTCAACTAATGAAAATTTAAATAGCTAATTAATGAATGGTCTCATATTATTACCTTTTTAGTTTTTAAAGCACAATGTCATGTTTTAATACTGTGTAGTTTTTTTCTTATGTCAAAGTATTATTTTACTATAAGAACATAATTTATGACCATTTTAGTAACTATTCTAACATCGCTATATGCTTGTGATTTGTTTATCTTGTTTCTTTGTAGTCCTTGGTGCACTTGGGGAAAAGTATGATGAGGCAATGAGAAGAAATGATGTGAGAGGAATTGTTGTTACTAGTATGTATGCCCTTTTAATATCAACACTCAGTTTCTTATTTTATATTTCCAAAGGTTCATTGCATTACATGATCTGTCTTAAGTTTCCAATTCATTCTATTTGTGAAGTCTTGTCATGCTCGTATTTCAACACCAAAAGCACAACTTGGGTTGCTAGAGCTTTCTCTTGGAGTTATTCCTAGTTTTGGTGGTAAGTGTTGGCACCTTTCTCTTGGTTGTATTTGGATGTGCCGTATGTAATCCTTAATAGTTTGAATTTCTAAATATTGTTCAAAAATAAGGTTTGAATCATTGAATTTCCAAAGTATTATATTTTTTAATATTTATGAGTAAGGATTGGCACTTTTCTCTCAGATATGTTTAGGCGTGCCTTACATCATTCTTTATTATTTGAATATATTTATAAAAAGATGAGGAAATGCTATAATTGTACAACATTTAGAAAATTAGTACTAGCCTTGGGATTTTTTAGGTGGTCTATAAACATATATTGAAGTTTTTCTCTCAAATGTCAATTTACTATTTGGCTGTTTGAAAATGCTTTCTGTCTTGACATTTGTCACAACTCCCAATAATCTTGATATTTATAAAAGTGTAATTATCTTACTCAATATTAGATTCAACTTATCTTACCTGAAGTATTTCATCTTTACACAGTTTCACTCGACTTAACTATAATGCATACACTACCCAAAAAGACTCCTAGTTGCACATATGCTTACATCTACTATATAAGTGTGACTACAAAAATAAAACAACGGGAGGAAAGAAAAACACTACAAGAAGATTAACATCAATACTTAATAAGTTGTAAATTGACAAAACCTATATAGCAGAATTGACTTTATCTTCATCAGCACTAGTGGTACTAATGGAAAAGGTAAAAGAGAGTCTAACTAGCCTGGTAATGGTTAGAATGGTTTGCTGTTGTCAAAGAGCAATGTTTGAACTGATACAGTTGACAGATAAAACAAAGCATGCCAAAAAAGTCTCTAATATAGTAAGGCAATGTAGCAGATACAAGTA